>PNEQ01086754.1:14363-29992 GCA_003012365.1 Medauroidea extradentata | reverse complement strand
GTTAACTGGTTTTCAAGTTTTGTATGAAGTAAAAATACGCAAATTTTGACTTTGAAGTGCCATTACGGGAAAACTAGATGAGCTAATTTTTTTCCGTTAGAGGTATATGTACTCTCAAGTAATGTGTACAAAACTAACACTATTTCATACAAATATAAAATTATGTTTTTTCCCCACTTGAACAACCTTAAGCGCTGACTAACGTTTCTCTACTCCACTACAACGATTTCAATTATCCGATATTAAGTAATTTTGCGTTTCCTTCATGTGCAGTGCCCATACTCAATCACAAAACACCATTACCTAATTTATTTGTAAAATAGTCTTCGATATCTTACTGACGCGCCTGCAGTTCCCCTTAATTTACCGTCTGCGTATCTGTAACTGGGCCTATAAGAATCCGGATAGTTAATGAATGTCTGAGGATTTCATATAAGTACAGACATGCAAAATTCGCGTTATCGTATGGTAGCAGACTAAACTTCACTTTCCTATACATAACAGAGCATAATCAGAAATTCAATTGGCCACGAACTTTTATGTGTTGTCATTTACGTGTGTTGCGTGTACGCAGAGATTGGCCTCTCTACCATGTAAGTATTCTCCGTGTTATGTCACGATAATATCGGCCAGTGGAAGACGTCGAACGAGCCTATGTCACTTGAAATCTAGTCAGCTGGCAGAAAGTAACGCGAATTTTGCATGTGTCTAGATATACGTAACCAAATCACGAAAGTAAACTAACAAGTCGAGACGTAAACGCGACTGATGGTCTGCCTTTTATGGGTGGTTTAAGGTGAAGTAAGTAATACGGAAGCCCTGGTCATAATTTTATTTTTAGCGAAGTTATATACTTCAGCCACCTTTCTATATAAATACTGCCATGTAACTAACAAACGCAATGTATCTATTTTACTTATCACAAAAGCTAACGTTTGAAATACAATACACTATACTATATATAACATACATAAAGGTTAAAAAAGTTACAGAAAATAGGTATGGTAAAATTATTTCCAATATATCAATGGTAGCTATCTTATACAGTTCATGGAAACAGTCAAATAAATGTATATGTTTTGTTTGCCAGACATGTCAAGTAAGAGCGCTAAATATGTTGTCCTACTTGCAGCCCAAAGTATTGTAAATGTACTATACTGTGTAGGCTATGGGATAATTACTTCTCATACTGTAAATAAAATACATTCTCAATTAAATGTACCTTTGGGCCACTTGCGTTAATTTTACAGTTAACTAATATACTCGGAGGCTAAACGGAAGATAAAATATAGAACTAACTTTAAATTATTTATTTTACTTCATTAATTTTAATTTAACATGCAAAAAACAAATCACCGTCATACGCATACTAAAATAAAATTTAAAATATTTCCGTTGAATTATAATTTCAAAAAGTTTTTCGCTGATTTCTGACATTTAAATGGTAGGATACTAGAAATATCTGAGCGGGCCGCATTCAGAATGGCTGGTTTTTGGTAAGTATTTTTACAATGTATGTTAGCAAAATGCATATGACCTTGGTTATCGCGGACGTTCCCTAGGATAGCAGAACCCGAAGAGAAAGGGTTGAGGGGGAGGGAAATAACGTACCTTTACTCCGCCGGTAGATGCAGACGCGTTGCGATTTCTTTTTACGAGACGCGGGTAGTACTAGCGAGGGGAATGGAACTGTGCAAGTCCTCTTTCGTGACTGGCGAAACAGCGTCGCGAAGTTTGCCTCGAATGGCAGTCGAGCAGGTGGCTCGACTGTGAATCACAAGAGGGGTGGGTTACGATAGGGGTGAAGACGGCCAGACAGGGAGGAAGGGAAGCGTGTGGAGTCGCTGGAGAGATGGTGGCCCGTCTCTCGCATGTCTAATGCCCTCGGAGAGGCGTGGATTGCACGAGTCCTCGTGAATGGAAGGCGCTCGTGCTGCTCATTCTCTGCCCCCTCACCCCGCCCTGGCAACTCATGTAACTTGCGAGTGAATGGTTACCCCGGGAGCCAGGTGTTTTTACGACGTCCGCGGGCCCCGGTTATAAAACTGCCGGTCCAGACCTCCCTGCTTTGTTATTACAGCATCCTTCTGCCCCTGGCCCCGACCTACACCGCCCACCTGCCCGTCAAGCTTGTGCCCGCAAGAGTCGGCAGTCAGCTTTCTTCTTTATTTCATCCCGCCTCTGTCGGCATTTCCCAGCTCGGACCCGGTGTTCTGGCACGAAGGGGGTCATTTGATGAAGGGGAGGGAGACGGCATGGGGGGGGGGGAGGGGCGGCGACGCCAAGAGGCTTCAATCGGGAAATTAACAACCTGGATCCCCGAGCTATCTTTCTAACTGCTGTAGGTTGATTAAGACATAGCAGACCATTTCTGACGTCGTATACTAAAAAATAAATAAATAAATATATGTGTGTGTGTGTGTGTGGTCCAGAAAAAAAACTATATTTAGCGCACCACACGAATACTCGGTTATATTGGAGACGAAAATGTTTGTGGCAAAAATGTTTTACGAGGACATTTTACGTGCATAATATGGCAACACTGCATGGAGAAAATCCCTTCTTGCACTCCACGTACACGTATTATTTTATGTATGTTACGTTGAGTAAATGCAGAATCTTGTTAGGATTGCTAGGATTTGAGCCTGTACCCATAACATGAAGGTCAGAACATTAGTAGTAAGATAAGGAAGATATGTGTGGTTCGCAAGAGGGGAGGGGAATAACTACAGTGCTATGTTGCCACATTGATTTTGCATATAAAATGCCATCGTACAACATTTTGCCACTAACATTTTTTCCCGTCCCAATTTAGCCCGGGTACACGTAGTGTGTTTTTGATTAGGTTGTTTGGTTGTTTTCGGATACAGTATGTCCGAAAACAACCAAACAACCTCATCATGTATAACGGGTCTGTGACGTTAATTTTAAGTGTTTTAGTGCAGTAAAATATACACATTTTGTAAAATGTATATAAAATTACAGTAATTTACAGGTAACACCATAAATATTCACTGCCAGGCAATGCGAGTAAATCGTAATAAATAAATAAATAAATATATATATATATATATATAACACAAAGAGTGCGCGCGTGTGTACAGGCGTGTATTATATACAATTATTTTTATTAATTGGGTTTAATTACCAAATACATATACACAACAAATCACACAAAAGTTTTTACGCACGTTAAAAAATATATAGTGTAATTTTACAGAGAAAATTCATTGAACATTAGTTCCCAAAAAAAAAAATCCTTTGCAGACCTATAATTAGAGCCAGTGATTTTTGGTGAAAAGAATTCTGCAACAACTTGTTTCAATGCCTTACGTGCACACCCGCAACGCTGCCTCGAAGTTATTGGTAGAATATAACTGGAAAAAGGCGTTGCTCATTTGACTGCACCAACCAGAACAATGTTACCGCGACACCACACGTCCGTGATTTGCGGCTAGAACCCCGAGACGCTGAAAGTTACAAACTTCCAATCACCGACCATGAAGCAGAGAAACGGACATGCAAATAAGGCACTGAAACAAATTGTTGCAGAAATCTTTTCACCGAAAATCACTGGCTCTACCTATAATTTTATTTTCTCTCAAAACAGAATATCACACAAATATTAATTTGGCACGTGGATTCTCCAAGATTTTATTTGTAAAAATTGCGGACTTTTTTACAGTAGTTACATTTTTTTATCGTTGCTGGTGCAGCTACATGCTTAAATACAAACGTCTATTAATTACACAATTACGGTGCAAAAATTACTTATGTGTGTAGCAGTTAACAGATATCCAGTATTTGCATTCAAAATACTGTGTCAAAGAGTAATTACTTCCGCAACAGACAGAACAAAACAGCCTACTAATCGTCCGACAACTATATTCAAGTGTTATTATACACTTCGACGATGTACTTCGCCTAAACCGTTTAGGTGCGATCAGGCTAACCGTTACACGAGGCGAACACCCAGAACGTTTTCGAAGGGTTTAGAAGTTACATAAACCTTTTAAGGTTCAGTCAGGACGGATTGTGTTAATTCTGTAAAGTGGCAGCTTATAAAAAAAAATTCTAACCTGTTTTAAATGCCAGTAAATTGAATATAGTGGAAATAACGTAACACTGCAAGTGTTTTTAAATTAAACTTCTGTATAAAAAAACACTCTATTTAAGCAGCTAAATCTTGAACATGATCTAAACAAGTTAAGACCTAGTAGTATATTTTGTTTAAATAATTGTGATTTTTAAAGCCGATTTTCTGTCCACTACACTCACTTTATAACGACTAATTGACAACACATTTTCGGAATTACATTCTTATAAGCTATTACCACATAAATTAACCCGCTCACTCCCCCTACCTTTTCCAAGTCCTTACTCATATTATATTGTCCGAGTTCCACTTCACCCCTGATGTACAAATTCTTCGTTTTCAAGTTGTAGGCCTAATATTTGTTGTAGAGTGTAAGTAAAAAATAAGTTCAGGTAGAACCAATTTTATGTATATGCTCTTTAACATTCTTGCGCTAAATTTGCATTACGTGTTAAATGAAAATTTAGCGCGAAAATGTTACAAAAGACACACACACAATTGGTTCCATCTGAACATATTATTATTGATTTATACTCGGAAAAAAAAATCACAAGTTGAAAACCAAGAATCTTTACATCAGGGCCGAAGTGGATTTTCAAATGTTTCGTTATTAAAATTACAGTTTTGGCGCCTGTGATAGTACTCTCTATACATAAAATAATTTCTCATGTAGGAGTAACAAGATAACAATACTAAGTGACAGAGATAGATAACAGTTGTTTCTCGTTGCAAGCGTTTCTCAGTCCGACCAAACTACCAGTTGGGCGTATACGTAATTAGCATTAGGAAACTTAAAATGCTGAAAAAAGCAGAAAAACTATCTAATTGGTATTTATTTAGGCTGTAAATATTAAACACGCTTATTAATTGGCAGGGCTGTAATCATTTTAATAAGATTTGTACAATAAACAAGGAGATTCAATTCGCCCATTTAATTTATCAAGTCATCTATTCCTATCCAGCATAGCCTACACTGTTAAAAATTTCCGTAAATTCACGGAAATATTTACAGAAAAGTACTGTAATTTTACGGAAGTGGCTTCCGTAATATTTTGTTTACGGAAATTTGTCCGTATTGCCAGTTTACGGATGTTTGACCATTACTTTCCATAAATTCATGAAAATATGTTTCTACATTTTTAAAGCGTATTTTACTGTGTTTCTTTAAAAAGTGGTATTAATAATCACTATGAATCCTGGATGTCAAATACAAAAGTTGTCTTTTATAAAGTTGATATCTTACCATTGCGTGGAACTCATTTTCTCATAAATTGTCACTGTGGTTCAATGGTTAGAACTTCTACCTGGCAATTATAAGGTCGTGGGTTCGAATCCCAGCAACTTCGAAAAATTTCCAGGTTAGTAAATAGTGTGTCAGAATCTCGATAGCACATAGCTAATAAGTAAATGTAGTATTTATAGAAAATGGAGTGCTAATAGATTACAGAAATGTTTAATTTTTTTTGCGGAAAACGGATTGTCCGTTACACTACGGAGGGTTCCGTTGTCAAGAAAAACTGAGTGTCCGTTACTTTACGAAGATTTCTGGATAACTTTTTGCCAGTACTTTTCCGTAATTTCACGGAAATTTTTTCTAACAGTGTACCTAAAAACAGGGCCAGATCTTGTAACAGTCCTTATTTGTAGGGACCCTGTTTTTTCGCGAAAAGAATTTTGCCCCAGTCTGTTTCAGTGCCTTACGTGCACACCTGCAATGCTGCTTCATGATTATTGGCAGCGTGTCTGTGTGAAGAGCCGTATCTCATTTGACTGAGCTAATTACAAAAACTTTCCTGCAACACCACACGTCTGTGATTTGCCGGTAGAATCTCAAGGCTCGCGACAGTTAAAATATCCAATCACTGACCACGAAGCAGAACTGCAGATGTGCACGTAAGGCACGGAAACTAAGTGAGGCAAAATTCTTTTCGCGAAAAACAAGCGTCCCTACTTATTTGTTACGTTATCGACATCTAAAGTTGAGTGCTTTAATTTGCTTTGAAGGTGAGACCGGCATAGAACCTCTTATATGGTTTGTGTATTGGTCATAAGCACTTAGTTTATGCCCGTTTTAACGAGTGACTAGATGCCACCGCATCGGTAACCCAAAAAAAATAAAACAATAATACATCAGCAAAATTGTATCATTTTATTAATCACATAATTACACGATAAATGTTAAATTCACTGAAATATTAATGATGAGATAAAAATTTAATTTACAGCGCAATAATGCTACGATTGTTTTTAATTAGCCTGCGGTTATGTGTACCGCAATAGAGGAAAAAAAACAATTCAAGCAAAACTCAGGTCACTGGTAGTTGGTAACCAAACATCACGAATGTATCAATTTGTAACATGTAACAAATCCTTTATTGTTTATCTCGAGAAGTTTTTAAAGACCATGAGAGAGAGAGAGAGAGAGAGAGAGAGAGAGAGAGAGGGAAAGAGAGAACAGGTTTTCCCCAGTCTAATTCTACATACGAAGATTAACGTTAACGAGTTTCGTATCAATTCTAAATAAGCTTAAAACAAGAATCAATAATCGTACTTTTAAGGCAGATTTACATACAGAAAAAATAAAACGTTACGAGCATAACTATTCAGCCTACTTTCCTCAATGTGTTTCAAATTATCCGAAAAATATACGATCGGTCACGTATATCTCTATATATGGCATAAAACTGTAACAAGAAAATGGCTGTCGCACGATGCCGCTGGTCGGTGGGTTTTCTCGGGATATCCTGTTTCCCCCGCCACTTCAATCCGGCGCTGCTCCATACACACATCATATCACCCCTCACCAGCGCTAGAGACCTAGATGTTAAGTGCTGTCTAGAATCTTTACTTCTAAAATGGTTTACTTGAAAAAAAAAACAGAGAACTTGAACTATTGATATGCTATTGTCGTGAAATCTCCCAAAACGGCGGACATACTTCATACAAAATATAAGCTTGTATAACACCACAAAAACTTTTTTTGTCAACACTGAAACAATGTAGTCACCAATAAATATTTTTGCGTCCGCTAAAAAATTATTTTATCAGGAAAATTTACTTACAAAAATTTTTATTTCACTGAAATGCTCGTCACTTAAAATTTCAATTCTAGCAACTTCGATACCTCTTCTGAAAATCTTGAAGTGGTGAACATTTAATAAAAGTTCTGGTTTACTATGCTCTAAATGATACGTCTACTACACATTTTGTTACTTTGTAACGTAATAAAAAGCGACACCCCCGTGAGAAAAACAAACTGTGCAAGCCAAATTTCACTAACGTGAGTGTATATTGGCAAATCTCTATTGGTTATCTCCCGGCGGGATCGACAAGAATTTTCGCGTTAGGAAATAGTGTCGGACGAAGATGTTGCTCGACGGGTATTCTCGGGGACATTCCGTTCCCCCCATCCTTTCATTCCGGCGCTGCTCCATACTCCCTTGGTATCACCTCATCATCTCCAGCGCTAAATATCTCGCTGTTTAGACAGCCGCCTGGGCGGAATAACTATTCGCTGTGTGCCCAAGAAGTGCGGGGAGCTAAGGTCACACAGTACGAGCATTACGCCTTATCCTAGTCTGTAAAAAAATTCCTGAAATATTTAGGAATTAATTAACCTAAACGCAGTATGGGACAGTTACCGTACTTCCGCCTCGTAAATATGCAAACTTTTACACTTGTTACAATACAAGTCTGGTAACTTCAGTATACATTTGACTGTTTTATAAAAAAAGGTTTAGGAGTGCTACCATGGATGTCTGGGAAACAATTATACCATACCTACTTTCTTAGCGCTCCTATACGCACGTGTGGCAAATTTACAAACTATTTTTATATAGTGTCGGCGCAAGTCAATAAACTGGCATATAGTCTTCTCGCCGATATTTTACCACTATGAGACGTTCATCGGTGAGCCCATCATTTAATGACTTAATATTTTTAATAAATGTGTTTCGTACCCGCCTATACTTTATAAATGCTGGGAACTAAGTTAATCATGGAAAAAAATAAGAGTAAAAAAAATAAGACTGAAAAAACCCAACTTCAGCAATTTTAGACCGCGATAAAAAAAGCTTTAAATATTACTGGAGTGTTATTCCTAAGCAACACAGCTCTCACATAAGTTGAGTAATTTTCGAATAAACATGTGTCAGCCGAAGTAACCCTTGGTTATTACTGACTGCGCGTTAGCAAGGACAGGTTTGTCATACGACTGGACCAATCAGAATAAGGTTATTGCCACATCTGACGATTGCAATTCGCAGGCAGACACCCAAGACCAGCAAGAGCGATAAAAATCCAATAATTCAAGTGGACGTGAGTTTGTTGCTTTGAAAAACAAACATTCATAACTTTTTCCTCCACCAAAATCCGGTGACTTTAATAACTTGTTTTTACTTCTACTAGTAGATAAAATGAATATCAGACATCAAATAAAACATAATATTGTTATCACCAACCAATGCAGAAACAATTTGTGGACAACTGTTTGGGGCATAGGAGGTCGAAAATATTTAGCCCCAACAGCCATGTAAAATCAAGAAAATATTACACTAAGTACATTACAACAAAAATTAATTTTATGAATGCCCTGTTGCGTTTAACACCTTAAAAACGTACATTAATGAATAATTTCTTCTCAAAATGAGCGAGGTGGCGCAGTGTTAAACTTCTATTATCTTAGTCGCGAAGATCCGGATTCGATCCTCGGACCAGCCATCCTGATTTCGGTTTTCCATGGTTTTTCGAAGTCTTTCTAGGCGAATGTACACATATATACATATATCATTCATATTCTCCTCTGACTTTGAGATAAGCAGCAGCAATACAAACCGAGCTGTGCTCCTGCAGAATTCTGTTATCTACGTTGTGATAACGACGATGTGTGTGTTTGTGTGCGTAAAAGGGAGAACGAGAAAAGATTAAAATCAATAACGGCGTTGGTTTGTTTAGAATCTTGACAGCACTCCTACTCAAGAATAAGTTGTACTATAAATGATCATTATCATCATTATCATTAGATAAATAGAGAAATATTCTACCGCAACATACCTTGCCAATCTGTATATTTTCATTGCTCCAGAGTCTTTACAACATGAAATGTTCACGTCTTCAACCATTTGGCTTCTCATTCTGCTCCTGCGGTCGGTACCTGCCGTCTATTGTCATCAGCATAAATCCTCGGATTCATAATATACGACCAATTACGTAGTTCTCTTCTTCGCAATTCCTTTTTCACTGCGTCATCTCTTCGGACGAACTGCAGAAAACTTAACGTATCCCTCTCAGAATGTTTCAATTCCATCATTCTCTGGCTCCTAATTTTGGGGCGCCTTTCAGTCTTTCACACTGAGATTTAGTTAAAACTTTTCGTATTACGAAGTCAATTTTTTCTTGGAATGGATGGAGCAGTTATAAATGGTAACACTGGAAAAAAAAATCTTATTGGTAACCACAAAATATTTTGTCATTATAAACCTTATCTAATGTTTTGCGGTGACTACAAATTTTATTTTACTACAACCAGTCAAGATTTGTAGTGACTAAAAAAAATATTTTGCAACCACTAAAAATTTTTTTGATGAGGTCCATATTGACAGGATATTTTGTGGTAGACACCACAAAACCGTTTTTTTAAGACAAGGGAAATTGTACTAAATTAATGATCATATTTTAATGCACAGACTTATAGCTTTTGATTTATTGTTTGGCGTCCACTAAGCAACTACGAATGCATGTACCAAATTATTGAATATAGTCCATATCCCGTGTACAGTTAGGACTCAGTACTACAATTACTCGATTAAAATAATTCTGATTACGTTCCTACGAGACAACGTAATTAAAATACAGTACTTTTGCATTGAATAACCGTTATAATTTACTTTTAAATGTTTCGTGCAAAAATCTAATGCTTAATTTCCAGGACAATGTCAGTTTCCATCCACAGCCATTTGCAACAAATTTATGGCTTTCCACTGCGATAGCTCTGCACTCAAAGTTACTAGAGCATGTGCTGAAATGCTTAACACGAGAACTTTACTAAGTTTAGACATTCATCAATTTGTGATCTTCAGTTTTGGAATGACGTCATGTGCCAGTGATACCTGCACTCTTACATCACATTGTGGAACGACCTGCTGGGCACCTGTCGATGTCGACGTTAAAATGTTTTCTATTTCTTTTACGATAGTGTTTTTTTTTTACCCTGAACGAGAGCAGAAATCGTAAAACTGCTGCACAGTTATATTAACAACTACCGGTATTTATGCAATGTTATCTAATTATTTTTCGAGGCAAAACGCAACATGGTTTTTACCGAACACGTAACTAAATAAATTCTGATTAATGAACTAATTAGCCAAATCTATACAAATTGTTGACAAAAAAATCTGATTGCACTGTAAAAACCACGTTTAACAAAACTGCGCACCAGTTTGCGATATCTGCTCTCGTTTAGGAGTAAAAAAATAATTATCGTAAAAATAGTAGAAATTATGGATCATGGTCTTAACAACCGCAAAAAAAAAAAAAAAAAAAAAAAAAAAAAAAAAAAAAAAAAAAGCACGGAAACGTTGCTCCTGTCTTGAAACCTTAAAACATAGCCCATCAAAGGTAATTGCCGAGCTTTGTACAACTCTAATTATAAATGTTTCTTTTTCGCCACAGATATCACGAATACTACAGCGTATGCAGAATTATATATTTTAAAACAGCAATGTACAGTTTCGCAAAAAAAAAGTTATTTTTACTTATAACGGACATTTTAATAAAAAGTTATGACTTTAGTTAATAAAATAACTAAGTAATTCTTTCATAATTAACTATCACGACTACAAAAAATAAGTTGCATAGTATAAACAATCCTAATTTATAACACAGTCAGAGTTGTTTTACTATATCAGTTTACTTGTGAGTTTATAAAAAAAATCTCGCAAAAGCTGTACACATCGGAGATCATTCTCTTCAGGTTATTGGTGTATGAGAAACTGACAAAAAAGTCGCGGCGGTTACCAGCTTGAAGTTACATGTCGTGACAATGAACTTGGTGGCTGCGACTGCATTCATGAGATATTTGTAAGGATTTTGTAAGTTCACGCACACTTTCTGAATGCCCACTAAATGACACGTACTTCATTTCTCATACTCAAATAGAGAAATAGTAAGAAACAGCCTACAATTCTTACTTTACATAATTGCTTGAGCTACTTATAAGTCTGATTTTACACGTTAGTAGTTGCCTGGAGTGAAACAATGTTTTGAAATGAATTCTTCTACACTGGAAAAATATTTCGAATTTTGTTTCATATATCTCAAGCTGTAACTAGTACACGGTTCCTTAAATAAAAAAAAATCACTTCAATTTTAATACTATACTTGAAGTTACAGTAACAAAATTTCTCGGGATTTAACGGTAAATAAATTCTAAAACTTTATAGACAACTTAATGCAATTTAAAAAGTGTCGGAAAATTAAACGTGGAACCACTTACAAGTCTAACAAAACCGTAAGCGGGGGTGACTGAATACATAGCGTCACAATGAAAAACAAAAATAAATAAAATAAATATTTGTCAGCCCTGAGTAAAGAAATTTAATTGCTATAAATATATATATAAAACAAATGTCTAAATGAAACGTAATGATTAACTCAGAGTTGACACACGTGGGAAATAAAAATATGTAAAAGTGTCCCGTAGCCACCCCATGTGTCCAAAGCCACCCCCTCCCCGCTTACGGTAAAATAAAAATGAAATACATAGCTTGCACCAGTGTCCTTAGAAAGACGCCGGACGTGACGACGCTAACAAGCAGAGCCAATGCGCAGTTTGTACAGCACACACAGAACGCCTCTACTGAACAATACTCAATACTAGTCTCCAAAGTCGTCGAGCACTATATTGAAAATTCGACAGACGTGCGAGTTGCAGTACATCACGTTCATCATTTAATTTGTCAAAGATTATTTGATTTTTGCTGTAGATCATAATATACTAATTTTGTTATAGTCCTGTATAAATCAGAAAAAACAAACAAAACACAAACACAAGTATGTATCGTGGGTTTAGTGCTACAACTAGATGATGAACTAGGTAGCTCGAGATATCTGACTGGAACATTGAAAGTTGTTTTGCCATACCCACAGTTATTTAAAGAAATGCAAATTTGTGTTGTAACAATACTCCTAATTAATACACGTATTAATATATATAACACAAATCGATAGGAACAATCATTAGAGTATACATCTGCAGATAACATAAACTTAGACCAATTAAGTTACCTAGTTCTTGTACTAAGCTGACTATATGGTCTGCAAATGTTTGATGCAAGCCTAATGGCACCAGTTCAATAAGGGTATGGGGATTCGAATAATAATACTCTGACTTGAACGGCTATTTACTTTTCTAACTCCGAGAGCCGTTTGGTATACACTCCACACACGACTTGCGGGACAGGACCTGCTGCTCCCCGCATAAGCAGAGTTCCTTTCAAGACAAGGAAACTCTGAGCGAGCAGTTAATTCGATCCCTGTGTCAGTGAATTCTGACTCGGCACTAGATGGTCTTATTCCTCGCAGTTCTGCAGCGATCGAGGGGGAGAAAAGACATCTGGCCGACGCGGGGGCAGTAACTCACCTTGATTGAATACATTCCTTCCTCTCTTTCGCCATTCGCGCCAGAGTTATCCGCGCCCTCCTCCGGACAATAAGTCTGCCCCGTAAGACAACCAATTCGTCAAACTGGGCGGCGGCTGCCGAGATACGAACCGGCGCGCCCTCTCTCTGGAGGGAGGCAGGGCTTACCACCACCCACACCCCCTGCCAACCACGTCTCGGGATGGTGATGGAGGTCGCGCTCGGAAGGGCGTAACTCGCATAAATCCGAGCTGAGACGGATAGCGGTACGCGGAGGGGGAGTGGGAAGGTCAGCAATGCTCCACGACGGTGCTTTCGACTCCTATCCCCATGGTTTTTCCAAGTCAGGGACCCGCCGGATAAGAATTATCGCCGGGATTTATCGCCTCCTCCTACCACGTCTCTCCAGGCTCGTGTCACGGAGAGCAAGCCCAGGGCCGATTGTGCGTGGCTGGCTGGCAGCAGCGGCAGAAGAAAAAATAGCATTTCTTCTTGCGGCAGGGAGGGTCGCATTTTGTTCGTCTGCACAGCGTGTTCGCCAGTAAATCTCTCGAGAGACCATACAGTTCGCACTTTGACGTTCTTGCTCTCTACTTCCTTGACATCACCTTAGTTCACTTGGAATATCACGCAGGCTCTCTCCCGACTTGGGGAAAACAAGAACAATGCAATAAAGACACGTCCTTATAACAGTTTTACTCTTTGAAAGAAAGAAATCGTAGGTTTGTAGGATGAAAATAAATACCTTGGGAATGCCTCAAAATGAACACATGGCAGATTTAATTTATATCGACTGTTTTATTACAAAATAAATATATTGTTAATATTATTGCATTTTTAAATAAACACTTACATGAATGCTGGATACTGATCACACATTAAATCAAAGCTAGCTCTTAAAAAACAGGTATTTTCTTTGAGAAATTTTATAACGGGATAACTTTCCCATACCCATACGTTTGTATTCTAGTGGCAAACAGCGCCAACAATAGGCTACTTGATACCTCTTGTACAATTCTGAGCAGGTACCAGTCTCTCATAAAACAAAGGACCAAAAAAAGTAATAAACATTCATTATTAAAATTTCCTACGCCAAAGGACATCGGTTGACATCCAAAAGTAAATTCGCCTCGAACATAACTTACATCTTTTCAATTCCCCAGACCACAGGGTTCCAACAGTACATCCTCCAACGGATTCTTTTTAATCTACACCTCTACCTACACGTTCACTAATTTCCGTACTACTTCTACCGTTGTCATAGTCCAATGCTTTTCTCAGCCTGTCTCTCTTACGTTGTCTTCGTGAGCTATAGTTTCAGGCTTGATTATATTACCACCAACTCTTGTGAAAGTATATGTCCAATCCATTTTTACTTCCTAATTATGATCTGCGCGTTCTTGCGACTCCTCATTTGATGAACGTACTAGCTGCTGTCATGTACGAGGATGTTTTCATATTATTTAATCAAACTTTGAGCGATGACGGAGAAGCGAAAATATATAGTGAATAAAGGGCACAAAATATCTTAGTGAAAAGTTATAGTCGAAATATTTCACGCAGCAAATTTGGAAGGCCTATATAATTTTACTGATATAATAAATACCACGACAAGATAAATAAGAGAAATGGTGACCCCAGCACTGATGCTTTAACGTCGATATGGACACCAATGTTACTACCATACTCACAACAAAACCTGAAAGTCAAGTTGCTGTCGATAAACCTCTGTTCACGTACACCAGTTCGTACTAGATTTATCTGTAACAAGGAACTTCCTCAAATTACTTGTGTCGGCAGCAGATAATATCGGCACTGTCTAACAGGATTTCCGTCTTGCTGCACCCGCACTTCTTCCACTCAAAGTCAACTCGGTGTGTATGTTGAACAATGAGGATTTTACCCACGGAAAACATAATATCAAACTAGAGGCCGGAAAAATTCGCGGGTTCTTTGACCTTTAAGCTATCCTCCATGAATAGCTGTGTAGTCAAGCAGAAAATAATGCTCACTGGTAGCTCTCTAACACAGTGATACTACACGACTGGAAAACTTTTAGATGTTTCTTTATCATTGCCTCAGCGTCCTCCAAGACGTGTCAAATAAGTCGAGATCCAACTGTAAGAGTTGCACGAATTTACAGTTATCTTAGTCCTTGCTTGTAACCAAAATAAAATAAGTAATTTTAAGGTACCTACTTATTACGGATTAGGTGTAACAGAAATTCGGTACCTTTGATAACATGCGTAAGAAAAATTTCGTACATTTCATTTAACAACGCGCAGTTAAAAACCCTCAGCTGAGATGTTGTGGCCTTTTCTAAACGTATCTCCAAAGGCGCGTCGAAAATAGTATGCCGGATGAACTGTAGCCAATTGGTTTTCTTTTGTTTGTTTTGCTTGATTATGATTATTCCCTCCGACACAAATTTTGGTACGCTGTCCGTCGCGTGGCTTTATTTCATGTGTATGCCAGTGCCTTAGCCTTAGATTCGTCGCACCCTTTCCATGGGAGGATTATTCGACATTTTAGTTAGGTCCATTCTTGGAAGAAAACGTACAAATAAACAATTATTGAAGAAATTATATAATAATTCAATCAATAAGCAGTGTTTAAATTTTCTACATAACTTCTTCGCAAGTTATGGTAACGAACAAGTTTTTTAATATCTTTGTTACATAAGTGGCTATCTCAACAGGCACCTAGCCTCAAAAATATATGTCGAAAAGAACTATTTATAGTTCTTTCCATTTGAATGTATTAAACTGACAACTCACAATACACTACTGATATTATAATAATTATATATATATATATATATATATATATATATATATATATATATATATATATATATATATATATATATATATATATATATATATATATATATATA
>PNEQ01086754.1:0-14263 GCA_003012365.1 Medauroidea extradentata | reverse complement strand
GCTTCGTGATCAGTGATTGGCTGTTTTGAACTCTCAGCGTTTAGGGATCTACCCACAAATCACAACCGTGTGGTGTCGCAGTAACCCTGTTCCTGTTGGCACAGTCTGTGCAATGATACATTCTGCCAATAACCATGAAGCAGATCATTATTATGTGCACATAAGGCATTGAAACATACTGTTGCAAATTTCTTTTCGCGAAAAATCGTGGGCTCTAATGACGGGCGGCCATAGGCATCAACCTGCATCGAAGGGTGATATGAAATGAGGCCCTACAATGGAGAAGTGATGGAAAGCGAAGAGCTGGAATGTCACTACAACCGCAACGTAATTGTAGGCCAGAGCGTGACGTACGTTTGCGATGAAGTATGCTAGCACGTGACTTCCCGTCATTCCTAGAGACCTGAAAAATTCGCGTTTTCAACTGGGCACAAGCTACAATTCCAACTGTAAGTTTGTGTCACTTTCGCAATTGGCCTTTGACTTATTTGACTCCCCATGGAAGTCTCTGAGCCAATAATAAAATTGTAACTAATATAGACCTACATCTTAACCGCAAGCAGCTAATAAGCTTAGGCTGTCTTCTTCAGTTCACAAGTATTTTTTGCAGGCTAGTCTACAGGTAAGTGAACCCACGGATTTTACCGGTCTCTGGTCATTTCCTACCAAGAATTCAAGAAATAACCTCCTCTCACTTCTCCAGCTGTCATGGACAAAGAGCTGGTGCGGTTTTATATTCCAATTTATATATTATTTTTAGAAACATACAAAACTCGCGTTATTATATGTTGACTAGAGATGATGGTTTATCGCGGGAAAAGTTGACTGTTTGATCGATTTCAATACATGGCCAGCTTACCAGAAGATTACTGGCTTTAGCTTGTACGTGGAGCTGTTGCCCTATTTGACTGAGCCAATAAGAATCCCGATATTGTAATATTTGATGTCTGCAGACAGCTACGTTGTGTCAGTGTTTTCAAGGCTATCTTGGCACAAAACATTTTCGCGATATACCATCATCTCTAATGTTGACAGACTAGACTCCACTGATCTGTACACACTCCAGCACAATCTGTGAATGTATTATTGACCAGTAGGGACAGGAAAATTTCGCGAATTCAATGACCTGCATGTCAGAATCCATTGTCCTATGCATGGTCAAGCCCCGTATATTCGTTCATTGTCTGCTGTTCCACTGAGTAGCAGCTAGTGGACAAATGGTCGGGGCTTGAGTATGCATAGTACAGTGCATTCTAGCATGCAGGTCATCGAATTCGTGAAATAGTAACGTCCTTAAATCACCAATATTTATGTGTCGCTTAGGACTGCCTTGCATGTGATTGGTCAATATGCCATGGAAAGAGACACTGGTAAATCGCGGGAAAAGTTGATTGTTTGCTAGGCTCCAACATGCTATATATAACACTGAAGGTTTTGCATCTGTATTGGCTGTAAATTATATGAAGCACTGTGTCCCTCTTCAACAGACCCAATTAGAACTGTACAGAACGTGTGTGGTTTGCCAGAAAACTGTTCGCACGTGTCACAATTGAGATACTACAGTTCATTGGAGACTATGTTAAATATTTTCGCGATTTTCCAGTGTCTCTAGCCATGGAGCTTTTCGTTATTGGCTCAAAGCGTTCCCCGCTACAATTCACGACACACAGGCCAGTGGAACACGTCAAACATGCGAACATTAGCTTGCAGTCTAGTCTGTCGTCAGAAAAAAACGCGAAATTAGTATGTCTCTAGTCATTGACTCCACCATATAGTCTATGCATGATCACAAACCTAGCTGAAGCTGTGTAGGCATATGCTACGATCAAACACATTCATATGATGCACGAGAAGTTAACGTCCCTTAAATATTAAGAGGGTTGGGAGTACTCCAAGCCTCCCATTCCTTATAAAAATTGTGCTGATAATGGCAACCGTGACGGCACAATCTTGAAGTTTGCTCTAATATAACATTATAACTCTAAAAGCCCTCCATTTTTATGTTTAACTAGCAATGCGAATTCAAAATTCCGCCTAGTTAGCTTCACGCTGTTCGTACAACGAAAATTCTTCGGTAATAAAAATGAGACAACTTTCCAGTTCTTAGTTTTTCCTCCCATTCGACGGAAGCTGTATTTGCATCCCGATGACTTTAATCATTCTTTCTCGTTCGTTCCCATTCCAGTCGTCGCGTAATGTATTCATAAGCCAACACGGCTTCTTTCAGAATGTTTGCTTGCGACAAATGGACCTGCCAATCAAGTAATTTGCAATGTAAATCTCTGGAGCTCTTTCTTAGCCGAGCGCGCCTTTCTTTTTTTCTCTCTTCTTCTCAAAACACGTAAAAAAACCTTTTAGGATTATTAAAAAAATTCTTTGATCGTGGTGGGGGGACGAAGCGGAAAATACATTCCAACTAATGTATAATAATAGGCAGTCAATTTATGTTTATGAAACATGACAGGGCTGGTGATGAACAACGCCGAAAAGACATCAACAAAGGCGTACTTCGACACATTGAATAATCTGTATGCCTTATACAACTGGTGAAATTGTGACGCAATGAAAAGTCTCCCAAAGGCATAAGCTGATGACGTACATGCACTGTTCTCAATTACGGAGCTCACACTCATAACCATGCCAAGCTGGACACAGGTATCTACACATGTCACAAAAAGGGAAGTAACTCTGTTGAAAATCTCATAACTCATAATTTCCGCTTAAGGGCGCAGTCTACCGCAATTTTCATCGCCATTTTTTAATTTTTTATTTGTACCAGATATTTTTTTTCTTATTTCAGACACAAAATGTGACTAAATTTGGCTCTTATGAAAAATTTTTATCTCTCATAGTTTTCGCGTAATGGCTAGTTGAAGTCATATTTTGCATGTTTCCGTTTTAACGACTACACTTAAACCAACTGATATACCAATCTAAAAAAAATCACAGTGGATAGACACCACAGGCTACAACGACATGCTCTTAAAATTAAAGAATAAAAATTATTTGTATTAAAAACAAATATTTAATTTTTAAAATGTTTATTTTCAGTTTCAGCATTTTTTTCAATACAAATAATTTTTATTCTTTAATTTTAAGAGCATGTCATAGTAGCCTGTGATGTCTTTATCCACTGTGATTTTTTTTTAATTTGATATATCAATTGGTTTTAGTGTAGTCGTTAAAACGGAAACAAGCAAAATATGACTTTAACAAGCCATTACGCGAAAACTATGAGAGATAAAAAAATTTCGCAAGAGCCAAATTTTGTCACATTTTGTGTCTTAAATAAGAAAAAATATCTGGTACAAATAAAAAAATAGTGATGAAAATTGCGGTAGACCGCGCCCTTATGTAAACGAATAACATGGGCTGGCTTGAAGTCTGGCTACAAGTACGCTAAAATTTTAAATATTTCGTAAAGAATACTGATTAAATAACACGGACCGCTCTGAGCACGAGGCTATATTATGGGGGAAGTAAGTTTGCTCTTTGTTTGAAGCTCTCAGTAACATAAAACCATATTAGAAGAATTGTAATTACATTTAACTAGGTTTATTATATTTCACTAAAGTAAAAATTTCCGTTGTCAAAGGCTAATGTCTCCCTATTATTCTGTTTACATGGAGATGGTCACTCCTGTATATTTCTCACTTTACTTTGCACAAGGAATCACACGCCGAAGTTTGTCGGTACAGGTCATATCCACAGTATGTGTATGTGTGTGTTTGTGTGCGTGAAAGAGATAGAGAGTAAGAAGAGGGACAGAGAGCAGGCGATATGAAGACAGAGACACATTTGGAAATCGGTAATCTAATCACAAACAGCGCATTATCGGAAAATATTGTCGCGACAACTTATATCCCGTACACAAAAAGTGGTTTATGTGCATAATATTCGCCTTCTCGTAAGAAGCTAAATAGCGAAATGAAATGTGTCGGTTTCCCGCAAAGATTGTTCACGAGACCAGTTACCCGAGTTTGGTTCACTTGTGGAAACGCCAGTGTTCCATTTACGCCGCTGCAGATGTTTGTCCAGGGCGGAGGCTCGGGCATTAATGATTTCCCGCACGACAGAGGCGTAAGTTGCTTTCAGCCCTCCCTACACCCCTTCTCACCCCCCAACCCCCTAATTCAACACAATCAAGAGGGACTGAAAACAACCACCGGTGAACACACGACTGGAAGAACCTGATGGCAAAAGAAATGTTACCTACCAGCAACTGTACACTGCAATCTGCAGTTTATCTGTGGTCGTACGCAGAATCATTTTTCTATCTAGATGATCGCTTGGATAAGCGTACTTTACGCATTCGAAGCTTCGAAGTGCGACAGTTTTAAGAACCACACAGCACGCGTAACACACTTCATCCTAGACTCAAGGCGCCGCATGTCACTTAACTGGCAAGCAGTCTCCTCGCTGATAGATCGTCTTTATAAAACATTCAATAGAAGCATTATTAAAGATAAAAGTGTACTGCAAACGCCTATGCCTTTATTTTAAGATTCTTCACCCAAATGTTTCATAACTAAAAAAGACGACAAAAACACATTTTTTGACCAAGAGAAAATACTATTTCAAGCTAAGAGAAGAACCTGATAGAGGCCTTCCTCACGCGTAAAGTTCTTTGAATGCCATGCCTGAGCATACTTGAGCAGATGTCGTACTCATACGTTGAGCAATTTTCGAATAGTATTTCATCGGTGGAAGGTCTGCCCACCTCTCGGCGAACTTAACATCACCATTACATTTTATAGACAGCATGCTGTAAACGTATAGGTAACTTTACCCAAATATTTCGTAACTTGCATGGAGAATTTATTTTACCACCCATACATAACATCTTAAAGTACGGTACCGAACAGATACATACACGACAGTAAAATTCAATGAATTTAAATCGGGAAAATTATTGTACGACAAGCTCAGAAATTTCTTCGTACGTAAGAACAGAATTCCAGAAGAAGGGTCGTCACATGTTGAAGAAGTAACATTACTCATAAGCTACCAATGGTGTAGGAGCCGACATCCGAAGCGTAATTGTTGCGCACCAGTTTACGGTACGAGAGGCACTGAATTCGATTCTCAGGCGCGGCTGGGCGTGAATTTATGTTCGTATTACTTGGTCATTAAACATTTTCTCATAACAATTACCTCAACAATGGTGTATGCTCTCCACGAATGATCGGTACTGATGTACAACTGCGTGATATTGACTCGATGAAATAATTAATGATAATGCATCTCAAACGTGACCAACTGTATGTTAATGTTGCTATCTACCAGCGCAGCTAGTTGCAATTATTCATTTTTTGAAGTGATATCGTAACGATCACTAGGCTTGCACATATATAAAAAGAACACATTTCAAACAATGTTTCTATCAGTTTAAAAGTTATGATCGTTTTTTGGAAACACGATTTTCAGGCCTCTCCAAATGACTCAAAAGTACTGATTTTTCAAACTGCCATGTCTAGGAAAATTCCTACCGGATTCGAAGAATACAACAATAGAAATAGGCGTTGCAATATCGACCATTAGTTTCATAAATAAAATGATACAGTCACGGGTAAAAGTCCCATTGGATAATTAATAATAGGAAAGCCATGCGCGCCAGTTGCGTGGTTTGTGCATAGAGGTCATACTGCATTACATACAATGTAAAAAAATTTAAGGTAAATTTACTCTACATGTAATGGAAGCTAATTACCTCTACAAGTGAGGGAAAATTACTCAACACGTATCAAGGAAAGTCACTCAACTAGTAATGTACTTCTTCATTACATACTGGCGCAGCCCTCTAGGACAACTTGACATAACACGTGAGCGAAACTTCCGAGTGGTTTGTGTGGCGAATACATTACCTTGCGGAAAATTCCACACACATTCGGAAATCAGATTTCACTCTCAAGGTTTGGGAATATTACAATACATATGGTGAGTAATATTACTAATTTTTTTACAGTGACGCCAGTCGGTGGCACCCTTAGCTCTTATTCTTATTCTTGATATCTATGAAAAGAACGCCCACTTGAAACTACGTATGCCACTTTTTAAAAATTCAGTATGCTTGTTAGTAACATGATTATTGGGCTTCTGGAAATTGTTAAAAACGGCTTTTTTTTTACTGCTGTAACTCTAAAAATACGACCTGAATCGTAATTTGCAAAATGAGGTGCGTGCATTGGTCTTTACTTCATACTATGCAAAAATATAATTTTAGGATCACCGCTTGAAGTCCCACAGGAAAAAGAATTCTACGAAAACATTGCACGCCGGTTTAGCGCGCTACGAACAAAGACCATGTGCCTATCGTCGAGCGTGCTGCTCTGGCTCTTATCGCTCCGCTGGTCCCGCATGTCAAACACGGACATTTCAAACCAGTACACAGTACTCTTACGGAGTCCGCCTACTGGACGCTTCAAATGCGTTGCAGTGAGTTGGTAAACAGGTATTTTCTAGAAACTATTCCACGTATGCCCATTGTGCCAACGTTGCGTAAAAAAACACTTCAGACAAGGTCGGAATCTCATTGTTAAGACACTATGCAGCATGCTCATTAAAAACACTGTTTCCTACAGCCTTCCAACATAGCTAAAAACGGCCATTGCAGACTGCCGTACTGCAAAATGTACTAATCGGATGTACGCAAGACTCATGAGTCTGCAGGTTGCGACCTACACTGAACTTTGCTACAGACTTTCCACCAATAAAATTATATGGTCACCGCTTAATGTCCCATAGTAAAAAAAGTTCGGCGGGAATCTTCAATGCTATTTCAGAGCTTGGCTCGTTGAGGCGACGCGGCATTTGATGGTCGCCCTTATGCCTCCGTCATTTCTGAGCCTATAAAGCGCAGTTAGGTGGCGCCCTTAAGGGGCCTCCCTAGATAGGCTGCGTCTGTGTGTATGAGGCAAGAGTGGTAAGGTTGCCGTTGACAGAGTATGTAATGCATTATCGTCTCTCCGTGAAAGCCACTCAGCTGTCGTGCAGTGCTTCACTATTATCCTTTTTCCTACGGGACTATAAACGTGACCACATTATTGTATTTGTGAGCAACATAGTACAAAGTCTAACGCTTGTTTCTATAGTTGTGTTTCTTGAATCCAGTTGTTATTCTTCCAGATGGGCAGTCTGGAAAACCTTCTTTCAGTCATTTTGAGGGACCTGAATATGATGTTTCTAATAAACGCACCGAATTTTTAAAACAATAGCGAAATAGTTAGAAGTGTGTGTTGTTTTTGTAAATATAAAAGTATAATGAGCGTTAAATAATTTTGACAAAAATGAATAGCCGTAACTCGCTGCAATGTACTTGAAGCACAGGCCCCTTAACCGGAATAGCAAAATATTGCCACGGCAGACTCTCGATATCCTCCTCGTTCAGCATGTTGTCCACTACCACAGCTTCATGTGGACAAGCATTGCCACCCATGAAACAGAACGACTCACTGCATGTCTAGAGACCCAGAAATTTGGCGAATTAATTTGTTAAAAAAAGTTAGAAGAGTTGAAAATTATATACGTAATAGTTACTTACTACATTGGGTTACTGTTTGCTGAACTCGTCATTTCAGACTCTGAATGAGTAGCAACCCTGCATATGAAAACACCCTCTGAATCCTATGCTACCTTGTCACGTATACGACTGGCCACTCACTTGAACAATAGACACTGAACTAGTAGCTGAGGACAAAGTTTACATATGACTGTGGAAGCCAACCGGCAAGTCATTGAAATCATGAAATTTACGGGTCTCTAGGCTATTCATTTTGCCAGAATTATTTTTACCAGTGCATATTGAAACACTCCATTTTTCCTAGTGATAAATCGCTGGCCCTACTGATCAATGCAGAAACGTCTCGGACTCTATAATCACACGCACCTGACTAACTGCCTCACGTGTTTGTAACGTGATAGGATGTCACCTTAAATGCCAGTACAGTGCCTCGCTAAATGCACAACAGTACATAACTGCACGACTGGCCCGCATAATTTCTAAGGACCTGAAAAATTCGCATTTTATTCCGGAAAATAGCTATAATTCAAACAGTTATGTCATCGTGACCTTCACAATTGGCCCTTTTAATTGTTTGCCACCTTCTGGAGGTTGCCAAGCCAATAATAAAGATGCAACTATAATACTGTGGTATCGTTGTGCCAGCGAGCAGCCAATGAGCAGCAACTGGCTGCTTGAGTAAACAAATATTCTTGAAGGGTATTCGACAGATCAGTGAAATAGCGAATTTTCCGTTCTCTCAAAATTTAATACAGGACGAAACCAATGTTAAGAGATAAATAGATGCAGGTTTCGCCCGAGTGTATGACAAGCACTCATAATTTGTTTATATATATTTAAATTGTTTAAGATCCCGTACACGCATATTTAATTCAATATGAAAACGTGTAGGTACATGTATGGCTCTAACAAAACCTTTATCTTTACGAGGCAGTCCAGGCAATAAATAATTTTGATCATTTACAATAACTCCCAGGCAATAAACAAACCGAATTCAAATCGCTTCTCCTACATTAGTCTATCGAACGCGCTAAAAACTACGTGCAGAGCTTCGTCAGATATAAGTTTATTCAAAAACTGCTAATGCCGGGGTCGCCTATAGCGATTCCGGACTTTATTTTCGCATGCGTAAAATACACTCACCCATACGGTCACCTGTAGCTCTGTAGCATATGCAACAAGTTCTTTGTACTGGCCCCTGTCAGTGGACGGCGTGGGTTAAGGGCGCGATCTACTGCAATTTTCATCACCGTGTTTTTATTTATTTGCACCAGATTTTTTTTTATTTTAGACACAAAATGTGAATAAATTTGGCTCTTATGAAACTTTTATATCTCTAACAGTTTTCGCGTAATGGCTGGTTAAAGTTAAATTTTGCATGTTTCCGTTTTAAGAACTACACTAAAACGAACTGACATACCAAACTGAAAAAAATTCACAGTGAATAAAGACGTCGCTGGCTACAATATCACATCTATAAAAACAAGAAATAATTTTTGTGCATTTAAATAAAAATGTTTAAATTTAAAATTAAAATTAAAAAAAAATATATATTTTTTTAAAATACTAAAATATTTATTTTGTGGTTAAACATAGCTGAATTTATAGTCTACAACATCGTTATTAACTGTGAATTTTTTCAGTTTGGTAAGTGAGTTGGTTTTAGTTAGTGTCGTTCTCAAAACAAAAACATTCAAATTCTGACTTTAACGAGCCATTACGTAAAAAATTTTTATAAGAGGAAAGTTTGGTCACATTTTGTGCCTAAAACAATAAAAAAATAACCGGTACGAATATAAAAATAAAAACATGGTGATGAAAATTTCTGTAGCCGCGCCCTTAACAACTACCTGTGCATAGCTGCCTAAAGATGAACAAACATAACCTGAGACTAGTCAATTTTCTCATGTTTCACATCAGAGCAATCTATTTGACGAATAACAAACAACCCCGTTTACTACCACATAAGTAATAATGTTTTAGATCATTATTTCCCCATATGCAATTCTAAGACGTGAAAAAATTATAAAACACTCTTAACCTTTCAACGTGTAGTGTTTAGTGAAGAACGTAAACGTAAATTCACAATAATATTTTTAATGAAGTTCTTTGTCCAGAACCTGTGTAATACTTAGCAACAGCGCCAAGTCGCCAGGACATGGAGAAAAAAGGCACCACAAATTACCGGGCAGGACCGATCCCCTCCAATACAGGCAACAACGGAAACCCGCTTGAAAATCGCCAGACGTAATTTAATAAACTCCCGCCGTAAAAGATCCCCTCATTCCAGTCCACGAAAATCTCTCTCGGCCGGGCGGGTCGGGAGGGGAAGAGGGGGTATTTTGGCCCGGCATCTGCCCCGTCTAGCGCCGCCGGCGAAAAGCCGTAAAATGGGTTGTGCGAGGGGAGAGAAGGGAGGAGGGGTTGTTGTTTTAAACCTGGCGACCACGGTCAGCGCGACGGCTTACGGGGTCGTCAGGGGTGAAAGGGTCTCGGCCCTGTAGTCCACAGGGGTTGTATCTCTCCCGCCGGCGGGGACCAAACCCCTTCCCTCCCTGCCTACATCACTGGTAGGTACACGCTCTACGGTAATTTATTTAAGGCCCCGGAGGTCGGCAGTTTTCACGGGGTCTCTAACCCCTCCCCCCTCCCACAAAAACCTCTTTACACGTAGCTGCCGGCAACTTGGCCTCGCCCACGCGGGCCCCAAGCCTCGTAAATTACTACCCCCTGCACCTCCTACGACCCGAGAGAACCACCCGGGGATGTGGTAGCGTACATGTGCACGCAGCCTGTACCACCCCTTCCCACCTTCCTACATTTCCCCACCCATCATTCCTTCCATTATGCCCGCCCGGGATGAAACGGTCCTGCCTGCGAGTCTGCTTATGACATTATTTGAGAGATGCGTTAAGAGGAGTCTTCATAGGTGTCGAATTTCCACCTCTGAGCCAGTGTCACACTCTTGTCGAGAAGCATATCGCCTCTATTCGCAGCGCGCCAGACTGGCGTGCAAGGTTTTCCTTGTAGTCTTTTTCCTACGGGACTTTAAGCGGTGACCACAACATTTAGTTTTTGAATAGTATGAAGAAAAGACCAACGCTTACCTCTCGACTTGCACTTTACTAATTCAGGTAATATTTTCGAAGTTACAGCAGTCTAAAAAAATCGTTTTTAGCCCTTGTTTCTAACAAGCGTGCTGGGTTTCTGAAAACATATAATATAAGCATAGTTTCAAGTGTGTGTTATTTTCGTAGATAAACATAATATGAACAAGATAAACGGTTTCGCGTAAGAATACGTGTGACACGCGTCAGCCGTCCATGCGTCAGCCGAGGACTCCTCTTAAGGGGGATCAGAACCTGTCATCTTCGAACTCTTCAATTTTTGCTAAAAGTTTTATACAATGAGATTTATCAAAATTTCTTCTCTGCACAGCACAGATATGACCTTCTTAAGCGTTATCAATATATCAATCCTTCACTACTTTTATCAGAATTTGACTAGTAATCTTCCAAAAGAAGAAGGTCATTTTTTTCCCTTACGGATGGTCACATATATAGTATAAGAAATAACTGTCAAGCAATGCCAACTGTAAACAGTGTAAGAAACTCTTCCCTTTGCGTTATCAAAGCATACAGAATTATAGAAAATGTGTGCCCCAAATTAAATGTAGAAGTTCCATTATTCCAAAATGGCGGATACTTATACCCCTTAACGTTAATAGTGTACCAGATCAGTTGCTTGCTCCGCTGCACACGAGTAAGAAAGTTCTGTCTGTAGCCACCGTAGTAAACGGTTAGTTTTTTTTTAATTTTTTTTATTTTTTTTTTTTTTTTAACTGTATAGGGAAGTTGGCATGCTATGCGTTTGTGTGTGTTCTAGATTTATCTCGAGTATAATTGCACTCTAGTTTTTTTGCTTTTATGATGAATATTTAGATAATCTAATTGTGTTTTAGATTGTAGATTATTAATATTAACCGTGAGGCGTTTTCAAGCCGTTGGTATTTAATCGAAGAAAAAAAAAATAAGCAAGCTCAATAATATTAGTTTAACAAGGGAATATTTCTACCGCTAGTTGTACTGTAGTCGATAAGGGAATGAAATAAGTTGTTATTTCCTGTTTACAGAGTTTTCGTCACTATGAAAAATATTTTTTTATGTAGTCTAATCACAAAGCTGAAATGGTTGTTTTTTAGCAAACAAAAGAATTAAATCTATCAAGTGACTTTTTTGTTCATATAACCTAGCTAACATACTTTTGTCATTATGCATTTCATTAGAGATCTTACCAACTTCAGAGCAACTATCGGCGGGAAGTGTCCCCTGCCCATAAGTTACTCTACTCATATTCATAACTTATAATATGATAGAATGGAATCGGGTCAAATAAAACAAGTAACAAACAGATAGTAAATGAAAATTATAAAAATCAAAACTCACAAAAGAAACCCAAGTTAACATGTGACACAACGATGAGACAATTTTATGTTGTGTATGTATCCTGTTGACAAAAGCATACTCTGCTTATTTAAGTTTTTTCTACTATCTTTAGTTTTCTTTAACAGTCATTTATTTCGCAATGGAGTATGTCCCACCAACTAAACATGGTTGTAAATTAAGTTAACGCTATAGCCACTGTCTGGCTGGTATACAGGCGCCACCTATTAGTAGTAGCAGGAAGATTTCGCAAATTCAATTACATGCATGTTAGAATCAACTATCCTGCTATGCGTACACAAGCTTGTCTACTAGTTGCTACTCACTGTAACAGCAGACAATGAACGAATAGACACAGATTGAGTATGCATAGGACAATGGATATGGGTTCTAGTATGCAAGTAATTAAATTAGCGAAATTTCCCTGCCCCTACTTAGTAGTGAGTGGTCACAAAAATCAACAACCAGTAGATCTTTGATGGTCATTGGTATACGGCACGTTCTTTTGACGCGTACAGATCTCACAACATGCCTACCTACCTGACAACAATCCACGAGACGTCACTGGATGACTCAGTGGTAAACTACTCGGATTCGGGAGGACACGAGCTGAATTCCCGGTTGAGCCATCCTAATTTGGGTTTACCGACATAACTGCCAGCAAATGTTAAGATGGTGCTTTAACACAGGCCATAGCCTATGCCCTCCTCATAGTTTCGTCTACCCCTAACTAGGACTTGATACTGTTCGGGAAAAAATTAAACATCGACACAAATAGAATAATCAACGAATACCGTTGAGTAGCCATGTTGATGGGCAGGTCTCGTCGCCTGAAGACCTTGGTCGGGCGACAGTTGGGTGAAGGTATGGGGAACCTGTTGCGTTGCGGCATCGACCAGACCACCCAGGACACTCGTCACAGGTGGCCGGAATTAGGTCGTAAACCAACGAAGGCAGTCGCTTAACGAGGTAGGACCCCCCGAGTGAGCCACTGACGGACCCTGCTGGCTAGGTACGGGCACGGCGAATCAGGCAATAAAGAGAAATCCTAGTGAGCGTTATTTGTTGCTGTGACTCCTCCACTTCAGGAAGCAAGCAAGTTTATATGACATCGATTCCACAGGGACTCCATTTCTGGCCGTCAAACACACAGCTGTGGGTTGGTTAAACCAGGACAGTGAATGTAAAAGTTCCGTAAGTTTAGGGATTAAGATTTTTTTATATTTATTGACGTGAGGATTGCATATCTTCGATATGGAGGTCATTAGAAACTTTACACACAATTTAGATAAGGGCATGGACTGGAAGAGGAATCGGCCATGGTCTGTGTTAAGAGACTATTTTAACGTTCACATGGGGCGATTTCGCGTAATCAGGAAAAACTGAAGTGAGGATGACTGGAGCCGGGAATATAACTCGAATCTTCCAAAAATTCGAGTTCACAGGTTACCGTTTCGCTACCTTGAGGGCTTTAATATTTCTTGATCTGTTCCAGTCATTACCAGTAGATAGTACAGAAATAAACGTTAACCCATAACAAGACAAATACATTTCTTTTCATACCAAATATTACGGGAAAACTTGACTGTTCGCTGTGTTTCAAACGTTCTTTCATATTATTGAAAGATGGCTGGCTTACGCTTGTATGTAGAGCTGTTGTCCTATTTGACTGAGACAATAAGAATCCCGCTATTGTAATAATTAATGCCTATTATTGTTCTGCAAAGAGCTACGCTATGTCAGACGTATATCACCCAATCGTACCTATCACATATATCGTTCTAAAGTCTGCAATAAAAATCTATTAAAAATTAGATCTTAGGAGGACCTTAAAATTTCTCACTTTAGCGTGAACAGCGCAAACTCAATTTAAGCTCAATAAGGCAAGAAGTCCATTGCGACCCAACTTCACGAGTAAACAATGGGAGGATAGGCTTACTATTTCTTTCGTCCCAACTGCCGAAGAATGTAAGCTCACCAAGAATCATCTCAGACTTCTCTCCAGCAGGTAAAATCGTCATCCCATCCTCCCTGTTATACGGTCCAGCAACGACCTCAGCAGGCGACTGTCGACTACGGACGCGACTAACATGTGCACATTGCATGTATATACAGGGTGTATATTAATTCATGATACAACGCTTGAGGGCAGGTAGTACGAGCCAAAACAAGCACTTTTTAACTATAAACCCGTAGGCGGAAATGTACCGTCTTCGTAGGGGAGCGCAATGAAAACTCAGCGTAGGCAACCCCGCTGTGCATTACACTGATCTGTCGAAGGTATTTGAAGCCCCCATCCTCT
>PNEQ01086753.1:0-29895 GCA_003012365.1 Medauroidea extradentata | reverse complement strand
AATCCACACAACACTGTGTAGGACGTGTACCGAAGGTAACCGAAGTTGTACGAATACTCACGACAGCATACGTTCGGGATATTGCTTCTGCCTGCCCTCGCACATTGGGTCGCGCCGCGCCTCGCCGCCTCGCGGAAAGCGCGCTCGAACGCTTCCCTGACTGTTCCGGAGAAACGGCGTCTGTGCGGCGAGGCGCGGCTGTATGGGCGCACTCCTATTGGAATACATGTATTTTTCTCGAACGGTCGTTCTCCACGGCGGCGCGGTTCTGCGCGGCGCGTCTCAGTGTGCTTCAAGCTTAAAGCACCGAAACAAATTGAGGCACAAAAGTTTATGCCGAAACATAGGGCCCATATTTTTAAACATGTTTATCTATGAAAAAACACAAAAGATGCTGTATCCCTATTGTTTTAAAAGTCTGTATCAGTGTTGGCAGGTTCTGGTTAGATCTTAACAGCGAGTTCTTCAGCACTGGTGAGTGATGAGATGAGGTGAATGTGGAGCAGGCAGGAATGAAGGGCAGGGGAAATGAAAAAACCAGATGACCAGCGGCATCATTCAGGCACAATTCCCACATACGAATATACGGGGTCAACCCTGCCGGGAATCGAACCTGGATCGCCTTGGTGGGAGCCGAGTGGTCTGACCACTCCGGCAATGCAGTTTAACCGTATCTGTGTTAAAAACATGACAGCAAAGATCCTTAAAAGAGGTAAAAACAACCTTTTTCACATTTATGTAGCTGAGAAAATACCTGATGAAATGGTAAAACAAAATTATAGAAATCTGCGCTGGACTTCCATACACACTTCCAATGAATAAAATAATAGGGTAACTGCTTTAAGTACTACCTATTGAAAAACACTTAGTATGAAAACTCAGTATGCTAGTTTAATTCTATGAATTTAGTGGAGGTGTAATGTTTGATGTGTGAGTTCGCCTAAAAAAAAAGTAAGGTCCAAATAACACAAGTTGAACATTCGGGTAAATACGGTATTACCATAATGCCATTTTGGCTATGTTACATTGTAAGTGTCAAACATTACCACTCTGATGAGTTTTCTCGGATAAATGGCTGTGTAGGTCATAAAAAGGAAATACTTATTGATAAAAGCAAGATAGTACATTCTCGTATGCAGATAGATTAAGGAATGTGTTTTCAACTTAATGCATTGGACTGAAATCAGAGCTCGCTGGTTGAATTTCCTGTCTTTCATTTACTAGAACTTTTTCTCTTTTTGTGTAGTGATATCACAATCAAGCATTTGTAGTACCAACTAATTTGGTTAACAATATTTGTGGTGGAAACGGTCACATTTTGGTTTTTTGCAGGCCTAGGATAGCAGTTTTTCATTCAGGTGAAAAAGAAAGTTGAGGGAATATCGTCGATGAAAAATACTGATGTGCAAACACTATTATTGCTGCTAATAAAATTAACGTAAAGACACTACAGTCAAACCTCATTACAAATCTGAAGTGACCAAAATTTTGGTGGTTTGTAATAATGAGGTTTGTATTAACAGGTGTTCACAAAAACCTTAAAAAGTGTCTAAAATTTGGTTCATACTGTTTCTCCCCACAATACAAACATTCTTACTGTCACGACGACTTCCTTTTGCTAGAGAAATTTTACCTAGTTTTATGTAAAAAGGACATTTTTATTGAACACTAAAATAATTATTTAATATCTGGTCTGATGCAAAGGGGAGTAGAAATCACTTTGTATTAACAGGGTTTGTATTAAGGAGGGGAAAGGGTGTGGTGGTGGACGTTAAGTGTAACGTATCTACGTGAATATAACACCCTCCCTAAGTCTGACCTCCATAAATTAAAAACATAAACAAATTGTGTTAACAGCCGTAGACATAAGAACAACTTATAGTCATCCAAATTAATTTTATTAAGCACTCACGTCACGGGTAGGCGGCGCATGTAATGTTGATTAGTGTGTATGCTGCTGCATACTCCTTGAACAATACAGGCAGTATCGCATGCTGCAGGGTGGAATATCTTCTACAAATTTTTTCTCAAAACTCTGATCAAGCCAAAGTTGCCAGACTACTTCCGAAGTGCTTGTTTTCCATTATTGTAAAATGTTGTAATAAAATACATCACGTTGCAATAAAAACTGGGAAAAAGTACAGACTTCATAAGCAGCGGCAGCAGCAGTTAAATTATAAATCATGTAATATGCAAAAGAAAATGCAACAAGGATACAGTATGTTCAGAAGTGGTGTTTTTTGTAGTGTGTTTCATTATAAATTTAAGCAGACAGCTTAAGTCACAGTGAAATTAAAAGGCCTATTTCCCAGTTTTTTTATAAGTTTATTTTTAAGTCAATCGTCTGAATCCAATAGGGGATCTGAATAAATAAATAAATGAAATTACAGCTAAATAGGAAACACGTGGTGGCCATCACATTTGTTTACGATGCAAGTACCAGCAATGTATTGAATTTCAATACTCAAAAAAACTACTTTGAAGCATTTTTTTTCTTACATTAGTCGTAACTAAGTTATTATATCGGTCTTGTGAGTTATTCTACATCTTTAATTTAAAAAGTGGAGGGGGCCATTAAAACGTGTAAATACGGTACCTTGAACAGGAAGCACTGGTCAAGCTTTTTCACTGTAGTTGTAATGGGACCCATGGGTCTAACATGTGGAAAAGGTTAATTACCAATTTAAAAACATAATCACAGGACTAAACACATTAAAAACTTTATACTTTAAACTTATGCAAATTAAATTTGTTGATGAATCTAAAGCATTTGTATTGCTATATGCAATGTATCCAAAAGGCCATGTGAACAAACTTTAGGTGGTAATTGAAGATTATTCAATATATAAACAAGTTTCAATAACCTAAACAATGTTAATCATCATCATTTCAGGTTGTTGTACAGTATTTTCCGGTTTTAAGTGTGATTCTCCAAGGTCGTGTTGGGGTATGAATTAATTTTGTAGTTACTTTCAACTATTGCTTCTGCCCTGTCAGCAGGACTGTATTTAAGCCAATGCGGAGTCAATATTTTTGTCAAACTTTAATGTGCTTTTACCCAGAAGTATTATTGTAAATAATAAATTTTGTGTGTGGTGTTCCTGATGATGCCTGGCGATTTTCAGCTTATAATATGTATATTTCCGGAAATTCTTGCTTAAGAAATTTACAACTGTTAAAAATGTAGTATTTTTTAGTTGTGCGAGTATCGGGCCTGATATAATTTCAAGGATCAATTCTATGCCCTCTGCTATTTTAATTTCAACAGTTTTTGTTGTAAATGTGTCTCCAAAATTTGATTTAAAGTTTTCCCAGTTAATTGAGAATTCAGTTAGAATTTATCCAAGACATCTGGGTTATGTGGCTCGTATAAAATGTTTTCCACATACTTCAAATTTCCTGATTTTTCCCTGTCACAGGAAAAAAAAATTTCTGTTTATTTTCAGGGTTCCCATACATACTTCATTCAGCCAATTTATCTTAATTTTTTTTTCAACATTAATTTTCTCTGTTTACTATATTGTACTAATTCATATATAACTAATACTTGTTACATGTTGATAGTGATACGGAAGATATATGCTAATCAAGTTTAATCACCCCATAACATATACAGTAAAACTCTTAAGACGTTTTTCAAGGGGAAAACAATCAAAAATATATTAGGTGGGAAAACAAATATGTTTGAGTTTGAGGCAAAAATTTTAACTGGCTAAAAAATTAAGGTAGAAAGGAACAAAATCGCCCATTGCTACACTACAAATACGATAGGTGGTAAAATATAGTAAAGTAAATTTATAGCCAACATTTTTGGTACAAAATAAAGAAATATTTTGCACACTCGCCTGCTTAAAACACTCAACTAACTGTTTTTGTTATATTTGTATTTCCCAGATTTTCCCTTTTTCCTTCCAGAAGATGTATTTGCAACATCGGCGAGAATTTCTTGGCATTTGAAATGATTTTTTTTAAGTCAACGGCAGCAACTGACGTTATTTGGCGATAACCTCGTGTCTTGTTGGATTGCGCTTTATAAGTAACCTCCATTTTTGTTTTACAGCTATTGCTTTCCGTTTAGTTCTGCTCATGTTTGACACCGTTTCTAGAGTTAAACTCAAATACAACAATAAATTTGCACGAGTAAAATATAAAACATGCGACAACTTGGTTAGCCATTATAAAAACGTAAAAAGTAAACAAACTTCGCCATTGTTTCTCTCTTCTGGCAAAGAAAAAAGTGTTGCCAAAAGTAGCACTGTGAATTTAACAAATGTTACTCATTAAAGGTAAATTTATTATCGGTTGCAAGAAATTTTTCTCTTCCGCAAGAACTTTGCTGGAATGATATTGGCTACTCTGCAACAACAATTGTTTTGTTGTGTTTACATTTTACGTCGTAAACATTTCGAGATGTAGGTTATTGTGATGTAATAGCGTACAGTTCATGAAAAATTATGATAAAAATAAGTTTTTGGATGGAAAAAAGGTATCGTATTATCCAGGAACGGTACATAATTGAAAATGTTATATGCGGGAGTTAATAGTATATAAATTTATGGCAAAACGGCGGGACTTCTTGCACTGAACGTCTTAACTGGGAAAACGTATTTTGCGGGAACGTCTTAAGCGAATTTTACTGTATCTTGCAAACATATAACAGAAGCATATTTGCTGCTAAATGAATAATATTGCCATTTACAACTTTCTGTCCAGCAAAATTTGAAAATTAAAGAAAAATAATAGAATTGAGCATTATATACAGTACTAAGCAAAGTTTACAAAAAAAACCTAAGTTAAATAAAATTTCAACTTTATAGAATTGAAAAGTGATCCAGATGAAATAAAAAGTTAACTAAACAAACAAAATAAAAAACTTTACGGTTACAAGTATCGAAAAATAATTTTAAGCACAGCAATTTTCATTTTGACATATACCAAAGAAATTTTGCTTAAAAGTTATGAAGTCATCAGCAAATCAAATCACTTTTAATATAAAATAAAATCTGTTAATTTAAAACCAACATCAACCCAAAAATAGCACCCCAAAAAATTGGCTCCACTCAATACTACTAAGTTGCTAAAAGCAATGGTGGTATAGCTGCTACAATGCAGACATTTACCAAGCTGTTCCAGGTTTGATACCTATTGGGATTACAACTCGATTTTCACATATAACAAGATCAATGTTGGATGACTGTGTTTTAACAGAGTTCTTGCAAATTTCATATCACAGGGTTCTATAACTATTAAATCTCACCTTCTTGTCATTAACATTTTTAGACAGATAACTTAGCAGCAGAAGTACAATTATACTTACAAACGTCTTCATAAAGTTTGTTTCAGACAAGTTTTGCTCGAAAATGTCAAAATCATCTTCAGTTTTCAGAGGAAGGCTTCCAAGCAATATGTTTTCTACATTTACTGTCTTATTGTTACAGCCTTCTCCATTTTCCTGGCCAGCCAAAAGTAAATCAACTTTCCTGTCTAATGATAAAATTCGTTCATTTATGTCACCTATTGATGCTTGGAGCTGACCAAAGATCAATCTATCAGCATCTAAAAAAATGTTTAAGAAAGAGTCAATGCATACAATTTGAAAGAAAATTACAAGCAGTTTCAAAATATTAACAATCCCTGCAACCATTCCAATGAATCAGAAGCTTCATAAATATTCTTGAATTTAAATTTACCTTTTACATCACAAGCACATCAAGTTCCAAAATACAGTTATGAAATATTCAGAAGTCAGTATGCTGTGCTGATTGTAGCAGTGTCCGAAACATACTAAATGTACTACGTGACCAAATTGGTTCAGTAAATATTTGGGGATTTAGGGTGTAAAATTTACGGAGGTGAAATAGCACGCTAAATATGCAAGTAGCTCCGTAAATTCACATTTTATTTCTCGCTTTTCGGCTGAAAAACAAGTTCCAGTACATTTAAATCATACAAAATGACAGTTAAACAAACATCGCGGTATTATACATATGGTTAATAATAATAAATCACATATTTTTGGAAAATAAAATTTGTGCTATACAATTAAGCAAACTGAAAACGAATTAATGATAATTAAAAATAATACTTGTACTGCAGGAGAGACAATTTAATTATTCTATTAATAAAATATGCTACTAAAATTCAAACAAAATAGCGTCGAAATACAGAAAATCTTTAGTTCCTAAATCTGCTGCATACAGGGCTCTACCATGGTGCTTGAATCTGTATATCCTAAATACCTAAAACCTAAATTCCTAACTTGGTGGTTTCGGACGTGGCTTATGTGGATTCATTATGCTATTCTGTACCTTTAGTTACAACACCATGCCCCTTATGTGTTAACTACCCAGTCACAATAAATTAGTAATTCACTGGCTGTTCTGGACTCTGATATTATGCAAGCAATATAAGTGTACAAATCTTGTGTGTGCATGAAAATAAAATAAGACCAATCATACAACCCAGATGTTGCTGAAACAAAAGGTAATGTATAATTGGGTCAATGCAATTAAAATACAGTAACGTTAACGCCACCCAGACACAACAATACTAGCACTCGATTTAAATGAAACATTCAAGGTTTTACTATTCATTCCAACAAATTCACACCATTCACTTTACAAGCTTGATGAAAAATAGACTACATATGAATAAAATGCAATAACACATTTATTTCATTGGACTTGTCTCGTTCACAGGTCAAATCATTTGAAAAACATACAGAACTAGATTAATTCCCTTAGGTTCGTATAAACATGTATATACATACTACATATACATGATGGAGCCGAATTCGACCGACAAACGTCAGGAGGTGATTCCTCATCAAAAAAGTAAGCCGGAAATGTGTGGGACACTATATACCTAAATCGAAAATCAAGGGTGGTACGAGCCCTTGAAAATCGAAATTAAAAACAGTATTTTCGTTAAATATAGCAAACAAAGTGACATAAAATCGCAATAATCCGAACATTTGTTTTATGGCATCAGGATCTTCGATTTTGCGTCAGAAGCTCATTAATTTCTTCTGTAATGAAAATATCAGGGGTAGCTACCCTTAAATCGCATATAACTTTTAATCATCAGTATTTCTGGACGTATGATGCCGGTTTATTGAGCAGTATGACCTAAGAAACAAAAATGGTCGTCTTGTTGCAACAGCGTAGGACCCACCGTTTAAGTTTAAAATGCATATATTTTTTCTGCTGTAGCAATACAGGGCCTAGTGCATACGCAATACTTCATACACGTTTGTATGGTAGGATGCTCGTACCCACTGCTGTGACAAGGTGGGATGGGAGGGAAATGGGGCGTAACATTTCGTCGACAGCTAAGATTAGACACTACATTTATTATGGTGTATTGTTACAATCGCTATTATTTTCTTTGGTGCTCACAGTAGGTGTGTGAATACAGACGTGTTACTGTTATTACTTACGCTCCTGTACGTGTACCGCTGTAGTCAACTAACGAGGGTTGTACCATACAAACGTGTATGCAGTTGCGTATGCAGGTATATAGTGTCCCATACATTTCCGGCTTACTTTTTGATGAGGAATCACCTTCCGACGTTCGTCGGTCGAATTTGGCCCCACCCTGTGTGTGTGTGTGTGTGTGTGTGTATATATATATATATATATCGCATACATAACACAGTAAAACTCGCTTAATCCGTTTTCCCAGCTAACAGTCAGCGCAAGAAGTCCTGCCGTTTTGGGGTGTATTTATATACTATTAATTCCAGCATATAAATTTTCAATTATGTTACGTTCCCGGATAATACGTTGCTTTATTTCCTTCCAAAAATGTATATTTATCACAATTTTTCATGAATTGTACGCTATTACATCGCAATAACCTACATCTCTATACATATATGACGCAAAATGTAAACACAAGACAATTGATGTTGCAGAGTAGCCAACATCATTCAGGCAAAGTTCTTGCGGAAGAGAAAAATTTCTTTGCACCAATAATAAATTTACAGTTATAAAGAGTAACATTTCTTCAATTCACAGTGCTATCGTTGCCAACACTTTTTTCATTACCAGAAAATAGTAACAATGGCAGTGTTTGTTTACTTTACGTTTTTATAGTGATTAACCAAGTCATCGCGTGTTATATTTTACTGATGCGAATTTGTTGTGTTTGAGTTGAACTCTTAGAGACGGTTTCAAACATGAACAGAACTAAACGGAAAGCAATAGCTGCAAAAGAAAAATTGAGATTATTCAGAAACCTCAATCCAAAACCACAAGAGGTTATCGCCAAATTACACTGATTGTCACCACTGACTTTAGACAAAATCATTTCTCACCACTGACTTTAGACAAAATCATTTCAAAATGCCAGAAATTCTCGCTGATGCTGCGAATATATCTTCTGGATAAAAAAAGAGATAAATCTGGGAAATATGAAGAAAACAAAAAAAAAAAGTTGTGTGTTTTAAGCAGGCGAGGGTGCAAAATATTTCTGTAATTGGTACCAAAAATGTTGGCTATAAATTTACTTTACTTTGTTTTGCCACCCTTGTATTTTTATATGTAGCAATAAGCGATATTGTTCCTTCTACCTTAATTTTTTCACCAGTTACATTTTTTGCCTCAAACTCAAAACATTTTTGTTTTCCCACCTAATATGTTTTTGATTGCTTTTCCCTTAAAAAATGTCTTAATAGAGTTTTACTGTATGTATATGTGTGTAGTATGTATGTATGTATGTATGTATATATATCTCAGAAGAGAAATTTCAAAATCTTGAAACCTTACCTGGGATAGAATTAACACACACATACACACATTGATACATATAAAGTTATAAATAAAGGGTGGTTATACAATTAACGCAATCCCCAGTTACTTACCAGACAAGCCAGAATAGTGCTTGTTTGTAACTACTGAACTTGCTGAACTTGAAGGAACTGATAAATCTGACGTTGAAAGAGTACTACAACTTGGAAGGTTTCTTCCTTGTGAAGGTCTGTTGCCAGTTGAATTTATTTGTGAATTTCCTTTATGCCCTTTATCATTTTGAAAAACATGTGTAGATGGGTACGGAAAAGCCGAAGCTATTTTTTTCTGTACAGCTGAACAATCATCTTCATCAGATTCCTCACCAGGCAAACAAACAACTCTTGGTTTTCTCTTCCTCCCAAAGTCACGCTCATCATCTGTGTCCAGATTTGAGGTTTCCTCTGCACGTTTCAAATTAAACCTAGCTTCTGAATATGTTCCTGTAACAGGAATGTCAAAAATGACACATTTAATTACACACAAAAAAATGTGTTTTACCATTTAAACCAGACCTGTTAAGACCTGTTGCTTGGCATCAGTTGCCAAATTGAAATATTTTTCAGAGAAAAAAATTGCACAACGTGAATTATGTTTGCCTTGCGCTGCAGTATATACAAAATAATTTAACTGTTGATTTATAATTATGACTGTGGGCCAATAATACATTAACAAATTCATTGACATGCAAGATTTGTAAAGAAAGGTAAACATAATTCACAACAATTTTCATGTCAGAATTTAATAAAAGCAAAAAATTGAATAAATTTTACTTTTAACATGCAAAAGTGTTTGAGGAAATTGGAATATCTGTTGTAAAAAAAGTGTTTTTGAAGGAACAAACCGCTTGCCAAGAGTATTGTATAAGTTACTGGCAAGTGACCTGATTCACGATTAATTAAGTTAATCAGCCTGATATGTATTCTGGTTTATAAAATCTATATTCCATGAACACAGACTTTATCGATAATGCATTTTTATAATCTCTGGAATTTGCACTTACTTTTTTAAAATTACGCGTGATTTAATGAATATAAATACCTTTCAGATAGGTGAAAAGGTGAGCCGCCATGTTGCTGTATCTGTGACATCATTTGACGCAGCACGGTAGCACATGGTAGGTTTTTTTTTACATTTAGTACACAAACACTACTGGAACTTATTTTCAGTTCGTGAAATTGTGTTTAAGTCCATTTGTTTATGTGCTATGAACAGGCATGGCTCGAACTCCGAAGTGTTATAAATAGTGTTCAGTTCCTATGTGCGATAGAAATACAATGAAATAAGGTTCAAATAAATCATTTATGCAGTTGCCGTATGATACGGCAGTGGGGATTCAGCTAAGATAGAGACCTGTAACAGTCTTATATTAGCGGTAGCAACACATTTAATGTATTTATTTGTTACTTAATTGTATTGTGTACAATGTGATAGGATTAGCGTAAAATGAATTAGAAATGATAAGTTAAAATTTGTCACCGTTAGCTTACGTTCTGCGGTATTGTCTTGGCGAAGCTTGCCAGCTGTAGGTCCGGATGGACATGTGTCAGCATCAAGGTGGACACGTGTTCACTCAGACCCGTGACTTACAGCTTGCAGTGGAGATAGGCTCGTTGCTTGCCTGGCTCGGAGAAATATAGAGTCATGTCCAGGACACGGGTCTGAAGAACTGAACATGGAATCGGATTAATGTCCAACAGCGCCCCGCCAAGTCACTCGTGGTTGGCCAATAATTCCACCAGTGGGCGGGGTCTCGAAGATTATCTCAAAGAGATCGCAACACCGTCACCCTTTTACCGCTCGAACAAAACGTGATAATTCTTCCGTTAAAAATATTTATTGAGAGAAATATTAATGTTTAATAAGAAAAATTACACCCTGTATTTCCGTTCTTGCAACCAGGACGATGCATAAATTACCACACCAGCCAGGGTTTGTTAAACTCACATTCCTAGCTATTTGCTACTTAATTAGGCTGTATAATTAAGTCAAAAGAAATGGTTTTCTACATAATCTGAAACAACGGATCCGCAATAAGGCGTCACGCTGAAATTTCAATCACATACACACACAAAATCATCACGTACAAATTCGCAGTGTGTAAGCCTTCCATTTCACCTTGACTAAATGCCTAGACGAACGCAGCGGCGGCAAAAGCTAAGTTATTTACAAAATCATCCTGCTACCACATTTATTTGAGGCATAATAATGGGCAAATTTCCTGAGTTAAATTCTACGTTGCATTGTTTACTAAATGTTATCAGTTTTAAAATAGCCAGTGTAATATTCTATTACAAGAAAAAGCGGCTAACAGAGTGTGGTGTCGAACGTCATAAACGTGATAGCCAATGAGAACATGTTTTCATTGTTCATATCGGTGTTTGAAAATATGGCATTTTTAAAGCTGAATAACTTGAAAATTAAAGTACCCGCTGAAAAAGTACTTTGCATGTTGCATTTCGTGCGGAAATCATCCAAAAATTATGTAAATACTAAGTTATTGATCTAGGCAATACCCCTATTAGTGGAAAGGTGAAAAACATACAAAGTTATTTTGTACCCAGCAGTGTTGCTTTTCAAAATATATTTAACATTTATGAAAGCCATAAGCTACTGAGTTTAGCAAACAGTGCACATGTTGCACAATATCACGGTGCAAAAGTGTGTTCCAAACCAAAATTATACTGCCAAAAAAGTTCTCATCAAATTACACATTTGGAACATTAACCCACCTGTTGAATTCTGCTTGCAAGTCAGCAGGCACAGCTGTCTGATAAAGCAATTATCAGGCACATCAAGGAAGTCCAATTTTACAAAATACTTTACAGTCTAAGAGTAAGATGCCCAATAACTTAACTGGGCTTGTGACAGCACTCTCATGTCTGTTAACTGTTCAAAATTGCTGTGTGCAAAACATTTTCAAATGTTTATGAATTGTGTATTATTTGTCACAATTCACACGAGTCAAATGAATATCTTCATAAATTAAACATACTACTTATAAATAAAATCAATGTTTCAAAAACTATTGAATTATTGTTTAAGGCAGTTATACAGATCTGGACACACAGATTTTAACCCAATTCTGAAATATGAAACATTAATATTCTATGTTGACAATACTGTCACTGAGACTTGCTATAGATTTCCTGGTATAGACTTCCTATCAAATATTTACTGTACTCAAAATACTGTAGTTATTAGCCCACATAGTCTGTAAAATCATAGATGAACATCACAAGAAAAGGAAAAAAAATGTCTTCACAACAAGAAATTTGTACAATACATGTGAAGTTCTGTTACAGTTTTACAACTTAATAAGATAACTATGAAACTGTTTGTGGTATCTAAATAACTTATGTTAGAATGCATGATATACAACAAAAAAGTTTTTCTACAGTTTTTCATGGCCCTGTGGAAATTATGTTTACGTGCATCATGTTGTGATGTGCATTTGCAATAGTTTAAGTTCTGGAAGTTAACGGAGTTTCACTTCATCCCCACTTTCCAATCAAGTAGTGCGTGGCAAATTTCAATTAGATTGAAATTTTCTATGAACGGAGTTATTGATTCAATAAATGCCAAATATTAAAAAAATCAACATTGTAAAATTCCTAGAATCTATAAACTACTCAGGTTACAATGACAAGAGTTATCCAAATTCTTTCATTTATTGTAAAATGCGGTGAGGATGTGACAATTGTGATAGACTACATTTTTCCATATTTTGTTATTAACAACAGCATGTTAGTGTGAACACAAATGTGAACACAGAACAGTGTTATCAGCAATATAATTATTTTGCATGATTTGCTAATATATAAAAATATAATCTGTCGCAATCTCTTCTCACTTGTCACATTCTAACCCCATTTTACAGTAGCTTGCAACCAGTGCCTTCTCAAATTGCACTGATGCAGCCCAATTTTGTTTATGTTTAGTGAGTGTTTGTTCCAAGTAAAATAAATTAGTTTTAAACAATACAATGTCCCAACTAAACATTGGTATACTTCAATTCCACTTAATTATAAGCAAACTAGCCTTTACCCGTGACTTTGTCTGCGTAGGCTCTAGAATTAGGACAAAAGAGAAATGAAATGTGATAAAAAAGTCTCAAGACACTTGCGCCGTATGTGAGAAATTTTGGTCAGCACTTAACAGTGAGGTATTCAGCGCTGGTGAGGAATGACATGAGGTGAGTGTAGAGCAGCACAGGAATGAAGGGTAAGGGAAACGGGAGATCCCAGAAAAAACCTGCCAACCAACAGCATCCCCACCGGGATTTGAACCCAGATCACATACAGGAGCCGAGTAGCCTATCCACTTGGACACCGCGGCCCCTGCATGCGCTGTAGACAAAAATTGAGGTATTTTAAACTTTTTTACCCTTCCAAAACCAATTTTTTACTCAAATGTGTCCTATATCCTTCGCAATACCTTTGAGAGTTTGTGTACGAAGTTTCATGATGATCGGTTGAGTAGTTTTTGCATGAAAATGCAACAATCAAACAAATTCACTTTCCCATTTATATTAGTAAGGATTACTACTCTACATATTGTTTGAAACGTAAATGTTTAGAAATTACATTCATAAAGTAATGCTTGTGGTAACAAGTAATTACAAAAAATTATGTGAAACAAAATAAATGTCCTTACGTTGAACGAGACGTGTAATATATGGACGTACCTAGCCGGTGAGGTAAGGTGAACGGCCTGCCAGAGTGGTTCTCGAGGGTGGAGGGGATAGCTGATGTAGCGCATATTGGCCGTGATTGTGGTGTGTGCGGCACCTGGGAGCATGCAGGGCAAGAAGGGTCAAGTAGTGGTGACCGGGGTATTTGTGCATAACTTGTATGGGGCAAATAAGCCAATCATCAGATTTATCAGCTTCCAATTGCAGCAATTTATCTCTCTTCTCATTTGTCAATACATTAGGGTAAAAGCAGTAAGATCCATCTTCGGACATCCACTTGCACGCGATTATTCCAGGAGCATCATCTTCTGCTGTAAACCTCACTATAGCAAAGCGTCGATCCATGCTAACGCCTATATTCGGAATCTGATACTGTAGAATAATTTGAATGTGCAAAACTAAAGAGACAGCATACACACCTCAGTAGACGTAGAAACACAATGGACCCAAGAAACCAAAATAAAACCAAAATTCATATACTTCCCATGAAAGCATAATAGGAAAAATATGTATAATATATATTTAATATAATTCATAAAACTTGCACAAGCGTTATCACACATTGTTAATATGGATTAGAGGTAAGACAACATAATTTAGTCTTTCTTTTAATGGCAACATCACCAACTTTTGCATAATATCATAAACAGGTCTGATTTGTAGATCTGACAAATTGGTTAGATTTACTTGAAATATTCCTAATGATGAACTATTACAAAAAGGTGAATGATAGAAATTTTCTACTTTCATGAATTGTCTACAGATGATCACCATACAATTAAGTGGTGTTGAGTAAACTATATTTGAAACTGTAACAATTGTGCCATCAATTAAATTACAACAAGAATTTGGCAAAGATGTAGTTAACTTAAAACCTTGAAATTCTACGCCCTTGTACTGTTTTGAACAAAGACAGCCTTCCAAAAGAGGGCCAGAATAATGGGGTGAAATGTAGTGTGGAAACTCTTTCGGTTGGTGGAATTTAGAACGACTGTAAAACAAAACATTAGAATTAGATATTTCTATCAAGCGTTTAACGACCTGTTGTAATGGTTTGTCACCCTTCCTGATCAGCCTCTTTACCAATTGCAAAAAATTTTCAAATTGAAAAGCACTGCACAAATCAAGAGGACCAAATATAGAAACATCATCAGCTAAATGAAGTAACCCATGAAAATTGTGAGTAATATACTTCAAACCATAAATATGTTTGAATGTCTTAACAAAATGTTCTAACAATTCTCTTGCATACGTCTGATATTGATGGCAATATTTAGGGCTCAACAGGATAGTCAGTGAAATGTGCAAACTCAAAAAATTATTGTACAATTCCTCTTGTTCAGGCATGAAAACTTCTCTAAGTACAAGTGGTCCTGTATATAACAGAAATTGCCTAAATTCTGTTGCCTTCCACCTTTTTAAACAGTCTAAGCTGCGAGGCTTTCTGCAAAATTCAGTTGGGATATAAGACGTCAATGTAAGAAGTTTTGATGAGATAGCACCGATGACACGATGATGCAGTTTTAAAGGTACTGGAGCAAACATCCAAATGCTTATAATGGTCCGTACAACACCAAGACAAACCAAGTGCATGTAATCTAAAGGAAAGGCGTGAATAAATTGTAGGTTTGGAATTTCAGTCAATGGAGTATCAGTATTGTGAAACTCAGGATCTTCTTTATTTAAAAAGCCCTCACTGGTTCGAGATGTAGAATGAAACTCTGGAAGTGTCATCCTGTTATCAACGAAACTCCCTTCTTGTGTGCATTTAGTGCAAGAACTGTAACCAGTGTGACCCTTCACACCTAAAATAAATGACTTGGTTGGCACATCACAGCAAAATCCGATTATGGAAACATAATTTGTCTTACCACCTACTAAAATCCCATTTTGTATTAAAGATTTAATTTCTTGAACAAAGTCTCTCAAAAATTCAACGCAACTCAAAGGTTTTTTGTTGCCATAATAAATGCCTACAGGAAAAACGACAGACTTCAAAGATGGAACATTAACAACAGAAGCCAACATTGGCCAAAATTCTCCAGCACTGCTATTAAACAGAGGGAGACCATCAATGCCAATCATCAACTTAATAGCAGTCACAGATTCACTAACTTTAGACCACAGCCTCTGAAGGTTTGAAACAAAACCAATATGGCAGTATAAACCAGGATTTACTGTACGAGTAGGAATGGCTACAGGAGTTTTTAACATGGTTCTAGCATCCAAAGGCAGCCAATGAAAACAACTATGGGTTTTCAGGATACACAACAGAGCTGAAAAAGCAACACACGATATTTGAAACTTAACTGACCAATCCCTCAAGCTATTGGAAAATTCCTCACTATTATCTAGCAAGAGTTCATCTTCTAATTCATCAGACAAAGGAAAGTTGTCAAAATCATTAGGCAGAGGAGAAGTAGGCCCATTTTCATTCAATTGGGCTGTGGATAAATGTTCAATGTCTGTAACAGCCTCAATGGAACATTCAAACGGTTGGTCATGGTCACTTTCTTCAGCATTAATTTGGTCAGTTGTTCTTTGTGGCAGCTTATTAACCAATTTACGAAGTCTCTTCAATTTTCCATGCCTCTTTAGTTCCAAAAAAGATTTTCGACAGGACATTGTTGGTCTGAAAATAATTAGGGGCAGAAAATTTTCGTTATAATCAGGGTTGGAAAAAACCTGGGGTTTTCGGAAAAAGCCCAACCCGCCCGGGTTTTATAGGGTTTTTCTGAACACACCAGGCTTCTCTACCTGAATTCTCATTCAAATCTAATTCAATTGACATATATTTCTAAACCATAAGTTAAGCTTAGCTATAATATCAAACCTTTTTAATCATATTATTTTTAGGTGCTAACTACTGTGATCAAGTTGATATTGACCTTAACATTAATCTTTGAATAATTCCTATTATTTTATTAATCCATATGGGAGTCAACATTATCGAAAAACTTAACGTCTACCAATATTTGCGTGGACAATATTTGGATTGGTGAAGCATTCTGGGTTGGAAAATAACTCTAATAACTCTTTTCTGGAAAATAACTCTAATAATAAACAATTAGATTTTATAAATAATGTTAATTCAATGAAGCTTGGTTTTCCCCAATAGAACCCAAGTTTTTCATAATAAGCCAGATTTACCTTACACATCCTCGTTTAAATCAATGTTGAGAACCTGTTAATGCTCTTTAAAAAACTGTGATTTATTGTGTGCTATAGATGAGTGAAGGGTAAGTGGATAAGGTAGGAGCAGGTTGGGGATAATGAAAGTAATTTCAGGCCATCAGTGATGATGTGAGACGTGAGATGGAGCACATTGAAGGACAGGAGAAGGGTGGAAAGATTGGTGAAGATTTACAAGATAGTGGGATGGAGTGCAAGATACAGCGGGTTTGGCGAAAGACGGGGCAGGGACTGCAGTCGATGCTGGTTAGGAGGGCCAGGGATTGGAATTTGTTGCCTGAGGGGGTGGTATCGGTAGGAAAAGTGGGACAGTTCAGGAAGGTTGTAGAGGAGATCGCATAGGAGTGCTGAGATGCTTGCCACCGGGCAGTAGCCCAATAGCAAGAGTTATTATTATTATTATAAAGTCTCCCAATTTCTCCTGTTTAACTTATCTAATTGATAATCTCCAATTCATTTATAATCAATGTTCCATTAACATTTTTATTTCAATTTCTCCCTCCATTATTTACCATCAAATAATCTTAGTTTATCTAATTTTATTTACCAATGCAAGAGTCGACATAGTCTACAAAGTAAATGTCTACCAATATTTAACTTAAATGGAAATCTGTCAGATTGGTCAAGAATTGGCTGGTTTTTGGTTAAGGGAAATTACAGTCGAACACTGTTAAGGTGTTATAGTGTAAATTGTTTTAGTTTTCTTATGAAACAAATATGATATGTCATATAATTATTTTTATTTCTCAGGTAGATGAAAAAACCCATGTAGAAAAAGAAGAAAGATTTTTCTATACATGCCCTAGGGCGGTAGTCATATTCTTGCCTCAAGACATAACTCAAGATGATCTTGATCAAGGCGATCTTGTTTCTTAAGATGGCAATTTTCGAGTCATTGTTTCATAGTCAGTCTGTGAATAAAGCAAATTTCGTCAAGATCACGTGCTTCGAGAAGATCTTGTTTGGAACTACTTCCTGCTTGATGAAGCACGAGCCCAAGACGCCACGAGTACTAGGCACATTTACTAAAAGCAACCTGCAGGTTTTCGTTCTCATGCTCTATTATCGAAAATTAGCTTTGTTCCGATCAAACACATTTAAGCAATTACTTCACTTTGAACAATTTTTAAACTCTCAAGTCGATGTAGGGTTGACAACTAGTCTACCTGGGTTAACCTCGTGACTTTTCGTAAAGACACAGTGAATCTCGGCGAGATTGCTTCTACTCATTCGTCTCACTGCGGAAACGTTGAAATACTCTTATTTCAAAGGATTTATTACCTGATTGAACTATGTTTGTTTGTAATACATTACCAGAGTTTAATTCCATAATGTTCAGAGCCGTAGAAAGTATGTAATTGCATTGCTGAATAATAAAACATACGTCAAATACAAAATTTAAGGTGACTAAGAGTTAACATTAAAACCTATTAAAAATAAATAAATTTAAAGTATTTGCTTATGAACTATAAGTGTTACTGTTAACAAAGGAATAAAATTAATATTTAACTTTGGGGTTAATATATTATAACACTTTCACCCAACATGAGATGTGGTGGCGTAGTTAGATAGGGCGTGGTGCGGAATGAAATGTTTTGGTTGTTGACGGTTCAATCCCTATCACTGGCAATCTTTTTTTTTACTTTGTATATTATTACTTTACATATCTTTTAAATGTACACAATTTACTTATTTATTTTCACGCAAATTTGTAGTAATTTTTAGGGGCGTAAATGCCCACATGTATTACCCGAGTTGTAAAACATTGATTTTACGATTGTAATTAACTAAAGTATTTTGTTTAAAAAAAAAAAAGAAAATCAGAACAATTACAATTTATTTAGTAAATAAAGAGTGTAACACCACAAAGAACAAACATTGGAAGTGTTAGGGATCGATCCAATATCAAAATTTTTCTCGTTATGTTACTTGTCGAGCATTCTACCGACTACTCTACCGTGACACGAGAAACACTGCTTTTATTAATATTCCTAAGCAATCTGACAACGGTTTTTTATACATGAGAACTTTACAAATTAAAAGAAATCTTAAATTTTGTGAACAGTACTTATTTCTCCTAATCATGTAATTGTCCTACATTTGTTATGTTTCAATAGCAAATGGATCGCGACTAGTATATAACATGACATTTTTTTGTGTTTCGGCAGAAATAAATGGATAATATGTATACTAGAAAAGATGTACCAAATATAATAATCAGTTGGCATTTGTGTACATGGTATTTTATGTGCCTTTCAACTTTTAATTTGTGGTTTTAGTGTACAAGGTTATCGTTATTCACTAATGACTGCCATTTTACAATGCTTCGAGGCGGTCTTAATTCAACACAATAGTTGACTAGATAAAGATGGTCTTGTTCGTTGGCTTAAGCACGTGCGCAACGACTATGAAATACAGTTCGGAAACGGCGGTCTTGAGCAACGACAATGCAACATGAAAATGCAGTCTTAATACAGCGGAATATGAGATTGCCTTGATGACGACCATCTTGTTAGCATTTGCTTGAGATCATCTTAAGCATTGCCTATGAAATGGTAAATCGAACTTAAGACTGTATATAAGGCCATCTTGACAAAGGTAGTGCTAGTGACTATGAATACCGCCCCTAGTTTCATAAAATGAATTTAAACTGTTATTTTAACCAATTCTGCTTAATTTCCATGGGCTACACAGCCCTCACAAACCTCAGGAAAAAAATCCCTTTTAAGTGAATTTTCTTTTCACAGAAGGAAGCACTATTTTAAAATGGGGAGAAGTGTGAACAGTAAGAAGTTTCACAGGGCTTGGAGGACAGAGCAAGAGAAACAGTTTATGCTTGTGAGAACAGTCGGGGAGTGGAATGTCTTGAGAGAGGAGTTGGTAACGATTAAGGGTGTAAGGTCATTCAGGGAATGTCTGGAGAGGAAAATGAAATGAGTGTTAGGCATGCTGGCCAACGTATAAGAGCCCAATTGTAAGCCTATCGGTTTATTATTATTCATACTTGAAACACTTATCAGACCCAAATTAAACAAAAGACTAACCCAAATAAACTTAATGCAAGCCAAACAAATCCTATATAAGTTAACCAAAGTAAAAAATTACTTCCTAATGAATATAACAAAAGGAAACTAACTTACTAATGTAAATTTCAAAATTATGAGCTTTATACTCAAAATTGAATCCAAGTATAGAAAAGGGGCACACATTTTTAGCTAGCCATACCAAAACTACCAAACAGGCTTACAGTATGTTTTCACAAAACAAAATAAATCACTGTTGCAGGTATACTCGTGTCCAATAGCCTAAGCACAGCAAACATACATCAAAACTTGGAACTGAGGAAGAAATAAGCCATTCCTTTAAGAAACAATTAAAAACTATAACATATAGCCGGGAATAAAATCCACATTCTCCCAAATGAAGTGTAACATGCTGTGCCATATCATTCAGCAGCTCTTAACAGTGAGTCTTAAAAGCAACAAGCCGTAACATGACATAAACGTAGCAGCATAGAGAATGAAAGCCAGTGATAATTTGAGATCCCCACAAAAGTCCACCATCCCTATGACATTGTCCTAGAATAACAAACAGTACATATTAGGTATATCTGGCACTCAACACTAGTGACAGTAATAAGAAAAATAAACTTTGCTCCACACTCTTAGTATCCACGTGTAAGCTTATGGCTTAATTTATTATATGAGATTATCTAAAATAGATTCTCATCAACTATTTACAAACACAGTAATGTATGCATACTTCTTAAATTTATCGCTAGTGAAATAAAGTTGTCTTTAATATTTTTTTAAACATCTTACACTGATGAAAGAACTTTAAAAAGTTATATATATATATATAATACTAAATAGCAGCATAGTGCATGGCACCATGATACATATCAACAGTTTAGTTATTTGCACAGACATGTAAGACTTATGTTGTTTATTGTATCGGGCAAAAAAAAACTACCGCAGAAATTCCGTAAAGGGGTATAAGTACTCAGAACATGATCAGTATACCACTCAAAATTTCCCAGAGCCTGTAGTAAGTTATGCCATGCTTTCTAATATTTGAACATTTTGTTACATCCTAAGTTTTAGCTACGGATACGTGTTTTGCACCCGTGCCACTAAATTATTTAATTATAAATATTTTGTTTGAAGTCACGTTAGTTGCATCTTTTCTTATTCAAATGGTTAAATAAAATAATAACTTTAATATGAACGAGTCTTACACAGAACTATTAAAATGTGAAATTAATAAACCGAGTTTAACTATATTTCACCACACACTGTTAGAAAATATTAAAATAATTAAAAAGATACATATAGGTTATAATCTTCACAGAGTTGAAATATTGAACAGGGGTGCGCAATAGAATTGTTTACAAGAATTAAATAAACCACAGTAACAAACAACTCATTATTGACTTCTTCTAAACACTACTTACCAATAATTATGCGAACACGTGGAAAATATGATAGGTAGCCTCTAATTATACCGCCATTTACAAGTTTACAACACAAATGGACGGAAATGCGGAACAGGATGGAAGAAACAGGAGACGAAAGACAAACGCAAAAGCTTGCTGCAAGCCTGCGCCAAGGATGTCATAGCAAGTTATTTTCGCAAGCCTGTTGCAAGCCTTCGGCAAGCTTGTCTCGTGCAAGGCAGAACCGAGCATAAAATAATAAGCTTGAATCAAGCTTGAAACAAACTTGCCAAATAGGGCTTGTAATGGCAAGCCAAAATCAAGTCAATTGCAGGGTTGCCGCAAGCTTACATGCTATCTGGGAAATCTATGAACAAAATTTCCACCATTTAAGTAGTTTTTTTCTTTTTTATATACGAAACGGTATTTCTTGAATTCGTTGTAGTTCAACATAATTTTGTAAAGTTGGATGTTATTTGTGTCGTTTCAAGAGATGTATTCATTGCACACTAGTCGCGTCACATTCACAGCCCCACCAGTCCGCTCGTTATTGTTTACCGGCGTGGTATTTAACTGGTAAGAAAGTTATATTGCTACAGGCAGATTGAAAGACATTAACATTGAAATATTGATAAGCCGAATCAATATCTTCAAAACTGTCTCGGGGATGTAGCGAAAGCTGAGTAAACACCGAGTGTGAAAAGAAATCCCAAGATACGTTATTTTCGCGGGATTTGTTTCTAAATGTCGGAAGGAAAGGGCGGTGTAAAGTAACGCCGAGAATAATCTATATAAAATGGGTAATGATCGCTGCCCAACGAGTCCTCTCCGATTTCCAATATAAATAATCCCATCAGTTTAGCAGAGTGAAATTTTAAGACAGTTGCAGTAGAGGACTGCCCACTTAAACCCATGCACGTTTTTCCCTTATTATTTAGCAACGCAAATTTGGAGGTAGGGAGAAATGTGAGAAGATTATCGCCTGTCGGATCATTCCAGGAATTTACCCAAGTTGAGTGGTGACTTATTGAAATCCCCACCTACAGTGAAATGTTTAGGAACTGTTCGAAACATTTCTCCCATGTGGGTGCCGGGACCACTAAACCAAGATGTATGAATAATGATATTAAGGTCAAGAATGAATCATTCAAAGCTATACGTACTTCTACTGCATCTAATTCATTAAGTGTTGGAGGGAATTAAATTTTCATCTGTGCAGCCAATCATGTTTTATATACGTAAATGGCCATACCACGACCGACCCGCCATCTCCGATAAAAAAAAGTTAAAGGTAGGATCCTAAAATTAGTATCCAATGTCATAACATGTTTCGCATAACATAAGTGCTCAACGGGACAAATATTTAGATGACGGATAGTAGGAAAACGATTCGTAGCAAGGGACCTCGTATTCCATTGTATTATGAGAAATTCCTTGCAAATATGAATAGGGATTAGTTATATATATATTATTATTTTTAGGATTTGCCCTTACCTATACGGAATTTTCCGAAAGTTAAAATTTTGCTGCTCCCACCCGTAATCTTGTTCTTATAAAAAAACAGGCTGTACAAAATTTCACTTGAATTGGACAATTACTAGGCGACCCTCAATCGCCTTGATATTGAAACAATCCTTGAAATAACATGAGAATTACAAAAAATATTTTGTTTTTTAGTAAAGCAATAATTCTCAATAAATGAAACACATAATTTTTTGAACGATAATGTCTAATGAATCTAATCATAATGTAAACGAACGAACATTGACCATTAGTTTTTCCTATGAGAAGATTTAGTAGCAGTTGGAAAAATTTTACGGTTTTCGGTAACGATCTGTAAAACAAATTGTTTCTCATTTTCATCTTTTGTGAGAATGTTGTTTAGTCCTGAATTAGTTTGACACCTCTTTCTGCAACATCATTCACAACAACTGTTGTATAAAGTTTTTCAATTCCACTTTTGTATCCAGGATTATCCTTCCATGTTAAAGGGTCTTTGTCGAGGAAATCAGTGCTGATACAAAATCTCGTGAAGAATGTTTTTGTAATGTGAATTACAAAAGACGAAAAGTCTTTGTTTGTAAAGGAAGAAAAATCATTTTTGTGTAGAATGTACCTCTTCAATTCAATTTTTTCTTCTTCCTTTTCTTCACCTTCGTCTGCTTCGATCATAACTTCAGCCATTTTTTTCTTAACCATGGTTGGAACATCGCCATCAAAGAAGGATAGAGCCACAGTTTAAGGGGTATGGAAAGGTACGATGTCGAGCGGGTGACTGGAACATTCAGTCGTCAATAAAATCTGAACTACTCATCAAATTTCGATGAGATTTTTTGCCGAGTAGATATTTTATCAGCTGACGTTTATATATATAACATTATGAGGTAGTATGCTTTACTTTCGAGTAAAAAATTAAAAACGGTTTTTAGAAAAATACGGGCTTGAAACCACAAACTCTACAAAAATGGGAAACTGTAATTTTTATAATTTTTAATACGATAATGTCTGGACCTCTATAATAACAGAATTTCAAATATACTCGCGTTTTAATGTGAAAATAATTTTACTATCTGTAAACCTATCGCGCAGAGATTTTCGGATGGTAAATCGCGCAGAGATTTTCAGATGGTAAAATTATTTTCAAATTAAAACGCGAGTATATTTGAAATTATGTTATTATAGAGGTCCAGAAATTATCGTATTAAAAATTATAAAAATTACAGTTTCCCATTTTTGTAGAGTTTGTGGTTTCAAGCCCTTATTTTTTTAAAAACCGTTTTTAATTTTTTACTCGACAGTAAAGCATACTACCTCATAATGTTATATATATAAAGGTCAGCTGATAAAATATCTACTCGGCAAAAAATCTCATCGAAATTTGATGAGTAGTTCATATTTTATTGACGATCGAGTGTTCCAGTCACCCGCTCGACATCGTACCTTTCCATACCCCTTAAGGAGTTAAGTACCAGAGATGGTTTGAAAATTTTTTAAGAGCAGCCATACTGCTTTTTGGATCAACACTCTGATAATTTATCAGTTGACACATGAATAGGAAATCATGATAAGGTGCTTTGATTGCTTCTGATGATAGAAACCAGGCTCGAACATATACTCGTGCAAGAAAAATACATAATCTTTTTAAAGAGTTATTCTCCCTATCAGATAGCTAAAACTGATCTTGAAATAGGTAAATCTTGAGTACATAAATTGCCTTTGCCATCCACCTAGCATGACTTACAGCTCCTGTTATACGAAATGATATCCCGTACTTTGGAATGCCACCAAGAAAGATTACACTTAACTCCAATAATTCCCTGCAATCATCTCGCTGTTGTTTCTGCGCAGAAAGATGGTGTTGAAGAAATCCAAGAATAGTAGAGCGGATATCATCAGGCACTTCATTGCTACCAGTTATGTAAATGTTCTTGTCAATTTTTGTCCAGGTTTCTCTAAATCTTTGAAAAAGTGGCATGTCTGGACCAGAAGGGGCACTCATAAGTGAGTCGAAACAGGCCTTCAAAACTAACTCTAAAATGTGATGATGGCAAGGGAGGTACAACAGATTACGATCAAACAATTTTTCTAGATTTATACAGGCACCATTTAAAAACCTGTGTTGCTTGCTGTCGTATCACAGCAAAGTGCCTGAATTTTACAGTTTACATCCCACTTCACCACTGCTTGATAAACAGCCAAGGCTTGCTCTTCTCCTCTAGATATTGGAATTTAAGGAACTCCCAACAATTGCTCCTTGCCTTGAAAAGTTACTAATATTGCCAGTCTATCAATCTTTTCAACACCTGCGAGTGCTGGGAGCAACTTTCCATCCCAGTGCAACACTAATTCTTGGCAGTCGTTTAGGTTAAATTTGCGCAGAATTTCTGTGTGTCTAGATTCTCGAAATTTATTTCGAAGATGTTGAAAAGAAGTTCAATTTATTACCAAGTTCTCAGTGTCACGCCCAAAAGCTTCTGCAGCAGCCATCAATAAGTAAACTCCATTTCTATCGGTGATTTTGCACCTATCAAAAACTTCAGAGAGACGGGGAGTAAAAAACTACAATTTACCTCGAATTTTTGGTACTGCTGCTGCTGCTGTTGCTGTGGTAGTTATTGGTAGAGACCAAAAAAATGGTGTGAAAATTATGCCACCAGCGGTGCTTAAAAACAAAGAAAGCTGTGTTTATAAATTTTTTGTATATTTATACACAAAACACAATTATAAATAGACGTTAAGTATTGATTGTAATGTATAAAAAATTATTTTTATATAAATTTAAAGAAGAAATAAAATGCATAAGTTATTCAAAATATTCTGCGTTTTGATTGCATTATTTCACAAATGTTACCATGTATTCATCTCAAGAAAATTCTTAATCTTTCATTGTAATTTTGGTACAGATGTATACAACATTTTAAATTATTAATCAAGTTCTTATTTTCTACAATACAGGACTAACAGCAGTTGGCCTATCCAACAGTACAAAGTAACAGACTCTGTCTTACTACCAAATAATTTAGTGAAAAGAATTTCCAGATTTTCAGCCTTTAAATTTGTTCTACGGTCTGCCAAAATGTGTGAGTATGCTGAAATTGCTCACATTGCAGAATTTACACATCATAATTTTATCATGCACATCAAAAAAATAAAATCCATCCGCCTTCATTTCACTTTCACGATCAAATATTGTCAACGTTTTCGGTTTCGGCATACTGCTAATCGGTAATGTACAATCATAAAAACAATCGTATCATAAAATTATTACGACAATGAAAACGTAATTTGTAAACACCCATAGATGTGTTGCTACACGCAAAAAACAAAGATTGCCGATTAAAGCAGACATATTAAAAATATCGATACCAGCGCACCTTGCGGCTGAAACTACTTGAAGCGACTCGAAGCCACGAAGATTTTTGTCGGCCAATTTTTATTATGTTAGTGTTTCATACATATCGATTGTCGATATATTCGTAATATGTTTTTGTTTGCATTTGGCGACATTTTCTTCATGTAAACATACTTATATGGTAAAGAAATACGTGGATTTAAGGAACGTGTCAAAACGATCGTAATACTACTGCAAACGTCTTTCTGCATATGAATAGCTGCATTTATAACGGTGCAAACAAATACAATCTGCGGCATTATAGCGTAATTTTGTGTAGAAAGTGGATTTCGGGGTTATGCCAGATGAAGGGAAAGTCGCGGAATTAGTTTAAATAACCATACTTTCGCTTTATTTCATGAATTTCGCGCTTCACCATTTTTCGGAGTCTCTAGTTACTGATATTTGCTTATCGAAGACAGAAGAATTTTCATAGTCGTCGTCACCATCTTTGATTAGGCTGCTTAGTGTTAAATCATCAATTTTTGATGTTTTAAATTGTCGTTCAATTTCTTCATAGGTTTTTTTTCCTTTCAGTTTCCATTGCAGATTGCTTTAGTGCTTTTTCTTCGTAGTGTTTTAGTTTTTTTATCTACACCAACCATGGATCCCGGTCGTCCCTTTTCGTGCTGGAGCATTAAAAAATTCTTGTCCTCTTCATTTTTCATCTGTCCCAAAGCATCTCCATGAGGTATGTCAAAGAGATCGTGCATACTTTTCACAAAACAATCTCTTTCTTTTTCTTTGCTTACAGTTCTAGACAAATTTTTCTGTGTTTCCATTCATCATAGTGTCACTAACTTGTCAATACAATGGTCAGTTCTTCTAGTAGGAATCCGTGTTTTTTGCCAAAAACCAGAAACTTCTTGAATTACCGATGCTGCGCTTTCTTTTGTTGTAATATTGACAACTCTTACATTGTAGAAAAATATGCTTAAAGCTTGCCTGTTTGAAGGAAATCTGGATTCAACGATTTGATTGGAAATATAGCCAACAAGAGTGACATAAAATTCTTTACGTGTATGTTGAACTACTTGAAGTTGATGCCATTTTACAAGTCAAGGAAGATTATAACATATTACAGAAGTCAGTAGTCATGTAGTCAGTCGCTTTATACCATCACCTTCACAATAAACAGTTCTGAAACAATAATTAAACAATAAATTATAAAATACTTAAACCAAGTACATAACCTAATAACAGCTATTATGCTATAAGACCATAGATATACTAAAGAGGTATAGACAGGAAGGTAGCAAAAAGCTTAAAAAAGATTACACAAGAAGACAGCTACTGCCATCTGTTGGTAACTTGATGAACTTTGTGTGCTTGAATCTCAGACCCAAATCGTGCCATAATAAATCACAGGGCAAATATGTTGCAAATGTTTTATACCAACATTGCAATACCAAACCAAATGTTATGTAAAAAATATCGTGCAAATAAAATTAATAAAAACTTTAGTTAATTCATATTTGTAATTTATTATTAAAATCGTCTTGTAAATTTATGTGCAATTGTATAGTTACATTTAATTACATAAGCAATAATGATAATTTGTTCTAATGTTGATCTTGTCAGTCAAACAGTGTGATCATGCTCGTGTTTACAATTTCATTGAACTTAAAGTAAAGGCTTTCACGCGTGTTGAAAGGCTACTCCAAACAGCCTAACAAGGCCATTTCACGAATCGAATAATGAGCCAAGAAAAATACATTCACCAAGTCGCAAGAAGTAATAATTTCAGAAGAATTTAACTCATAACAGGAATAAAAGTTGCCAACATCGCAAATCTGCCAAAATAAAATAAAATAAACAATAATTTGAAAAATGACTTTTCGTAGTGAAAATTCCGAAACTTCATAGCCGATGAGGGTCGTCTCGCAGTTGTCCGATTGAGCTACAATTTTGCACATATGGTTTTTTTTATTGAAACAAGGTAGGGTGCGGGAGCTAAATTTTTAAAAAGTTGAAAAATAAGGCCCACCCATATATATCCACATATGTGCATTAATTTCCATCATGTGCTGTAATAAGTGGAACTGTGTTTTCTTTGCGATTCCCTTCATTTCTCCGCGGTTTAAGTAGTTTCAGTGAGAATTTTTATAAATGAAAATACTAATCGTTCTTTATCTAGAGTAAAAGATGCATAACTTTTTGCTAGCTTCACCACATTCTCAACAGCATACACTATTCTGGTTACCGTATGTCTGTCTATAAGACCCTCAGGGTCAGTACTGACATCTTCATTGGTGTTGGGTTTTCTAGTACTCTTCAAGAGCGTTCCGTCTGGGAATGAGGTAGGGCGAAATTGAGAATAATAGTTTCGAAGATTCATAGTTTGGGGATGGTGGTTTTCTGTAAATGGGGGCAACGCCTTATAACAAACAGTGTACCCGTCGGCCATTACCATGCTTGGGTGAGGTAATTTTGCCCTAGGTTGACTGATGATCGCAAGGGTAGTGTGACATACAGTCGGTACAGGATTTATCAACTGCTGCGCCGTAGATGTATGGGGGGGATATGGAAATTATGTAAGCGTATTCGAAGGGGTTAGAGAGGTCCGTGATTAGGTAAGCTAGATGAATCAAAAACATAGGGGTTTACTATCCGTTCTTGAAATGAATATGGGAATTGTTGTGAACTAATGACCTTCTGTTTCGCCATGGCATACGGCAGTGTATCATATGCCATAATATGCTTAATTTCAAGTTCTGTTTCCCATATTGGGCAATTTTACAAGTTGGAGAGTCGTTTTGGGGACAGTTTACCAGTTAATGTTCTTGGCCACACGCCGGGCATCTGGTGTATTTAGCTCTGCAATGGCGTCCTAGGTGTCCAATACTGTAACACAGTATTGGATAACCGAGTTCACTCTACGTTTAACTGTAAATATTTATTTGTAGTTTATGACAAACAGAGGTAAGATTTGCCCCTCGAAAGTATGGCATACTAGTTTGATGGGAATGCATTCAGTAACTTATGTTCGCCATGGGTAATAAGTTTAGTCAGACGTTCAACTTTAATCACCTTGATATTGCTACTTTCCAGTCACTCTGTGATGTCCTGTACTTATATGTCTATAGTTTCCAACCTTGTTGCCAATTTGGATTGAAATTTTGAGGTTGAAAAGTTTTGAAAGGTCTGGGGTCATAATTTTATTAGCAGCTTGACCGGAATTAAAAGTAATGTTCGGTTTCGCTGGTCCTGTCCGTTGACTGTAGAAGATATCCTTATTTAGATGAAAATTTTTACCAAGAGAAATGGGGTGTAAGTTCCCTACATTTTCATCAACTCCTTCAACGAATAAGATTACAGGACCGGGATATTATAAAGGGTAGAGTTTAGCTGAAGCTTGGAGAGGATGCTCACCTTGTAACATATCACTGAACTGTCTTGAATCTTGTTTCGTTTCACAATATCCGACATTTTTTTTTTTTTATTAGAATTATCTACATCCATTGTGTCGATTGCGTCTTGAACAGGACACGTTTAATCACTGACCGAATGAACCGCATCTCTCGTGTTACCACTAGGTTGAGTCACGACGCGAGCACCGATAAGATCCGCACTTTTTGACGTTCACCGACCGAATCCTCCACATTTCATTTTGCACAAAGCCGACTTGATAAATAGCCTAGGATCTGTCATCTTCTCCGAACTCGGTGACCCCCTTCGACGCTCAGCCAACTCCTGACTAGTGATGGGCAAAATCGGATTAAAATAAATCGAGTACTCGATTTTTCTTAAAGTTCTCAGTTTCCGATTCTTGCTGGGTGATATCGATTCAATCACTCGCTTTTTTTATCGCCTGTAAACGGAGTTTTCGCTACTCCCGAGTTCTCACATTTTACCACTAGTTTCACTTTCCGATTACGTGTTCTCGCTTTACCTT
>PNEQ01086751.1:0-46054 GCA_003012365.1 Medauroidea extradentata | reverse complement strand
TACATCCGCCCTCGGCCGTTGTCGGAGCTGAAATGAATACCCCTACCCCTTCATACAGCGGCAGTGGACTCGCCCGACACTTCTTGCAGTTCTACGGGCCTGGTTGGTCGCTTCCTCTAATGGTGAAGGAGAGGGAGTAGGAGCATCTGCGCAGAGCGAAATTGTAGCGACTCGTTTTGTTTGTTGTCCCACTATACCATGTCTTTAATATGATGCAATTTACACATTTGACTGCTTTACATACTACTGGTCATTCCATTTATTTTATGCAATCTAACAAGAACATATTATTTCAGGTTTCAAGCCTTAGAAACATACAAACTGGTCAATAAATATGATCCGTCAATTCTAATTGATAATAGAAATTCTATTAAATTTTTAACTGAATTCGACTGACGTAACAAGTATCTGTACTCACAAACATTAAATCAAACGTCCCAGAGACACGTGCACTTAGTGAGTCATAGGGTTTATGTATCACTAACAACGTGTTAAAATCGATATTCAGTACGTGAAACTTATTTGATTACGAAGTATCTTTAGTTGAATTATGAGTGTTGCAAGCAGTAACGCAAATCACATCATCCAATTTTACTCACATTTTTAACAGTTATGTTAAAACACTGGTTTTGGAAACGATTCTAAGCCACAATTTAAGCATTTTAAATCAGTATTAGCTAAGCGTTCATGGTAGGTATATCTACAAACGAAAAGTAATTACATGTATATATTTTCAGTGAAATTCATGCTTGCGAAATCACAGATGACTTTCATTTGCTGCCTGACAGGCAAACTTAACACATTAGACATAATACTTTGGAAAGTTATTTGGCATACTTATATATTTTATTACTTAATCTAACATTTTATATTAGTTTAAATAAATTTTCATGTGTGCCATTTTTATAAAACCAGGGCTTCAGACAAATCCTTAATTAGTTGTATAAACCTGCTGCGCCAGGCAAAAAAAAAAACATTATTTTTTAATAAAATACGATTGACCAATGCATTTACTGGTTAATTAAACGCATCCATTTCGTTCAGTTATGGAAGAATATAATACGATCGCATGAAAAAAAATTAATTGTTCGCTGGGCGTTGGCCATTAATGGACGCCGACCGCAGAATTATCGGCCGGGGAGCAGCGAGTTAAAAATGTTTGCCATCGCCAATAAAAACCGTTTGATCAAGTTAGTCGCAGGGGGGATGTTGGCGCTGTAACGTCATGACAACATTGGATTATTGCGTTATGCAATATTAGATCACTGCCCTGTATGATGAGGGCCGGCGAAAGGCAGGGCTGTCGGAGAAAATAAAGAGCCTTACTTCAGGCTGCAATGTGGTCAGTGGCAATAGAAACTGCGACGTAATGCGTACTTTGAACATATGAACAGTCACGGTGATAGGAAGAAAATAATGAACATTGTAGCCTACTCACGATCGCAGAAACATCACAGGAATTAAATTAGGCTGCATTGTTTAGCTGGCACAGTTAAGGGCTTGTTCCCGAGTTTTTTTTCAGACTGGTGCCAATAGCTCAAATATTTTTTAACCAAAAGTTTTGAACAAATTTTGAGTCAATGTGCAATCACACGATGCACAATACTGTGGACGCGTTTTTAAAATAATGTACCATTCGCCAGCAAAAAAAATTATTTCCTTACTTTTTGCTTATTTTCACAACGAAAAACGTGGTACTTTGGGTAATGAAATCTAAAAAAAAAAACGTTCAGTATAATTCCATAAAAATATCCAGCTACAAATTATAACATATAAGTGTCAAAACTGTGCAGCGAAATTTTGATATGAGTATTAGGTAGCAATAAAAAATATTTTCGAAATCACTGCAAAACTCCGTAACAAGGCCTTAAAGCCATGATTTACTTTCTACTCTTTTTGCAATAGTTAATTTTTAAAGCTTAAACGAGATCAGATATCACAAATCTGTCCGGCAGTTTTGTTTGAAATAATTTTGCCGTTATAGCTAATTTTCATAGAGCATGAAATAGTGCCGTTTCGACTAAAATGTCAATTAACCCGGATGTCGTTAGTTAAATAATTAGCTAAAACCATAGTATATACTGCTTTGAATAAATCAGTCTATATAGAGAAGATGATTCTCAAAAAAACTGCCAGACAGATTTTTTATATCTGCTCTCGTTTAGGCGTAAAATATTAGTATCACTTAAAAGGTAGAAACTTAAGGCCTTGTTACAGGGTTTTGCAGTGATTTCGAAAATATTTTTTTTATTGCTACCTAATACTCATATCAAAATTTCGCTGCACAGTTTTGACACTTATATGTTATAATTTGTAGCTGAATTTTTTTGTAGAATTATACTGAACGGTTTTTTAGATTTCATTACCCAAAGTACCACGTTTTTCGTCGTGAAAATAAGCAAAAATTAAGGAAATAATAATTTTTTTTTTTTTTTTTTTTTGCTGGCGAATGGTACATTACTTTTAAAAACGCGTCCACAGTATTGTGCATCGTGTGATTGTAAATTGACTCAAATTTTTTCAAATCTTTTGGTTAAAAAATATTTGAGTTATTGGCACCAGTCTGAAAAGAACTCGGGAACAAGCCCTTAAGAGGGAAAGGTACATAGCCTATATAATTCAGCACTAAAACATCAATTTAAAGCTGTAGTACAGCAATCCTATTAGACAATAGTTTTTGCCAACTTTCTAAGCAAACATTTTTCTCTAGAACGGTGTTTATGAACGCTCTCGAACACCGAAATCGCGTACGTTTGATAGCGAAGTAAGCGATTATGCTTAACAAATTCGTAAGTATGGGTGAATTATTGCTGGAAATACTGGCAAATATTAAATAGAATAGCTGTTTAGTAGTTTTTCAATGCCCTGTAATATTTTTTTTTTGTAAAAATGACCAATGTTATTATTTATTTTTAATTTTACAAACTTTTGCAATAACTTTTCAATTCACTGTAAAATATTTTGTAAAAATTAAAAAGACGATTTTACAAACTTTTGCAAATGTACAAATAACGGTTTGCTTACTATGTCACACTTTGTAAAAAAACTTAGGAAAAAATTGTAGTCTACCAAAATTGTAGGATCACTGGAAATTACATAGTTGTATAGAAATTGCATCCTCTGGTAAGCATTTTTGTGGAATAAAGTGAATTTTCATATTGATTGCGTGCGTTGTTGTATCACTGAACTGTACATTGAATGAATAAAAATAACAAAAACTGTCAACACCTAAGTCAAGGCGGTCTCGGGGTATGATGCGTGGTATCCGAGCACGAGGATGTGTGTTCGAATTAGAGTACTTCTACGATTTGTTTGTTTATTTTCAAAATAATTTTATGTAAGATTTATTTATTCAAAACGTATTTAATAATGATTTGAAAATTATTTTACTACCTCTGCGCGAGAGGTTTACGGATGTTAAAATTATTTCCAAATAAAAAACGCGAGTTTTTTTTAAATGTTGTTAGTATAGAGGCCTATATATTATTATATTAAAAATTATAAAAATTACAGTTTTCCAATTTTGTAGATTTTCTGGTTTCAACCCCTTATTTATTCTACAAAACTGTTTTCATATTTTTTTACTCGAATGTAAAGCACACTACCGCACAGTGCTACATATGTAAACGTCCGCTCATGATAAAATATCTGATGGACAAGAAAATCTCATCGAATTTTAATGAGTAGTTCAGATATTGTTGATGATTGTGTATTGCAGTCGTCCGCTCGACATAGTACCTTCTCATTCCCCTTAAATTCCACGTTACAACGTAGATAAGTCAGAATACACCAGTGGCTTAGACAGACAGGAAACCGGGGCTGAATCAGCCATGACATGTTTTGTGCGATCAACTCAAGTTTTGCCTCAATATTTATCTCGGAAATCATTATCAAACTTTAAAATCAGGACCGCCAGACACAAAACAGAATCCGTGTCATTGTGAGTTTGGTTGTATTGTTTGCCTCTGTGCTTCTGCGAGTCTTTCCTTTGCTAATGACAATTGCAAAGATTTTTACTTTTTATTGCGCATTTTACTGCGTTGTGTGAATTAAAACCATCGCACTCTTTACGTCGCCGGAGAACTACACACATTACAAGCAATAGTATAAATTAGATCAATTAACCTAAATGTTGCAGATATAGTGAGAGAGAAATTATCCGCGCTGAATTAGTTACTATGTCAGAGAGCTGTATAATATATTTTTATAATTACTAAATTCGTTCCAAGTCTTCACAAAGGCTACCTTTGACTCAACAGTGAAGGTGTTATTTGAACGGAACATACATCATTAAAAAAGGAGTAAAAATCTTTAATACTGTCACACAAATAAACATACTTTACAATTGTTTTATTTTTAAATATATATTATTTTCTAAGGTAGCTCAGTATCTTCATATGTCACGTGCACGGATTTAAGCGGCATTTTTGTGTGTATATACTGTGTTGGGAACTCATCTCCAGTTATGTGCTGCAGTAAGTAAATTGGCATATTTTTAATTTGTATGTGAACATCTAGCGGCAACATTAGGACGTTTATTCGTGATGTGTTGCTTTATTTTAGTAGAAGAGTCCGAAATCATATTGGAGATCACAGATTACTGGCTTTTCACAAAGATATAATATTTAACTTATGCTGCATGTAACGTTCGAATAAATTTTTATTTTATAGGAAATTTTACGTTTAATATTGTGCTACACAATCGCAAAAATTACTATCGTTATTTCTCTGTCACATAAATGACAAACATAAAGATTTTTAAAAATATATATATAATCATTTCAAATTATTTGAATTTATTGAAAAAAGTAATACTTGCAACATCTTCTAGTAATGTGATGCAGAAAACATCTCTTTAAACCTGTATTATCGAAAGAAAGAACAGCAGCTTCGCTTGTCTCGTACGCGTACACAAGGCCTTTATATTTCTCACGCCATATTAACTGTTCTTCTCCAGCATTAGCTGAATAAAAATAAAACGCGGTAAACATTTTATAATAGTTTTGATCTGTTGATGTATGCTGTAAGCTATCATCCTTAGGGACTACAAACCAAAACAATGACTGAGAAAAATATTAAGCGCGCGTCTCTCTCTCTCTCTCTCTCTCTCTATATATATATATATATATATATATATATATATATATATATATATATATATATATATATACACACACACACATATACCTGCATATACTTTTTCCCAGCAAGTTACTTATCTTCAGTTTAAAATGTATTGGTAATTTTTTGTGTTGATAATATCCAAAACACTATAAGTTATTAAGTGTAGAAATGTGTACTGTGCCTACTGAAAGGGGAATACGCCAGTTTAAAACATTTCAAGAGTCATAATATATTTTATGAGTATTAGTGGTTTTGTAACTTCACATCAATGCAAATGACATGGAAATAAAGTTCTCAAACAACGAAACCAACTTGAAAATACCTAATTTTGGAATATTTTTAAAAACTGGCATACACTTTAGTCACAAATAATTTGCTTGCGATTTTCAATAAAAGAATTATTTAAGTTACTCATAATGACATACTTTATCTCAAGAGTTTCTTAACGTCCTTGCAGCACCATTATAATAAATTTCTCTAGATTACAAAATTCATTCGCTTTGAACAGAGTTTACTTTGCATATACTTGAAACTTGTTTATTGTGCGCTAGTATATTTATGAGTCGTTGTTAATCGCATATAAACACAGTATCATAGCACATTTTTAAAGTGCATTGAAAATCTTGAAATTAATTAAATCCTCATAGCTAAGGTAATTTATTTTTCAAAATGATGTAGGCCTATAGCACATTTTGCCCACTGTCCCCTCACTGGTAATTTATATTACGATATAAATACAACAAACAGAAAGAACATAAATTAGTTCTTGACGACTTGAAATGCCCTTAAGGTGGAGTGTTAGACAATTTTATTGTATTTTCAGTGTTTGGGCGATGATATTTATATTGAAATTTTATTATCATAATTTTCTCTCTGAATGACAAATTAATGAAATATTCCACTATTATTTATGCCAAGCAGTTTACCAAGAATATATCCTTAATTATGTTAACATAATTTGAATAAACATTATAGCTCAAAAACTGAAAATACAATATAATTGTCTAACACTTACCCTTAAGGTGAACACGCAACAACCCGGCTATGCTTAAATCAATGTGAAGAGTCAAGGTATAAGATCCAGGGATATTGGGTCCTATATTCATTCTTGGGAGAATTTGTCTTTCGTTTCTAATAACGAAGGTTCGTGAAACGTAGCGTCTGATCTGTAAACATGAATTAAGTTTACTTATTATGAAGTTTTATAAGAAAGCGTGTGGTTTCTAGTGACGGAAAGATGTAACATAATAATAAATAAAACTGGTGTATTTAGGACATTTACATTTACGCCTACGTTTAAGCATTTGGGTAAAAACTTGATACATATTTTTTTGAGAACTAATCAATGAAAATCATATTTACATATATCGTAGTTTTGTATAGAATCAAACAAATCTTGTTGTGAACAGCTGAGCATGTAAGGTTTTTGTGGAACCTTTTGTCATCCCACGTCTAGTAAACGGATGGTTTTGAACTAGTTATTTTGTTCTAGGAGAAGTAAAATCCTGAAACCATTCTCGCTACAAGTCGTTCGTTTCATAAATACCATCTCGGATGCGACGTCGGGGGACCTCTTTCCTTGTAACGAGTTTTCCAGAACGCTTTCGTGTGCGACGTCGTGTTCCGAGACAACGTGATTAGAGAAAGAAAACGTTTTGTCCCACTCCGAAAAAAAAAAAAATATAAAAAATGACGTGGACGAGCGCCGAATAATTTCCGAGCAAATTGAATTCCGCGTGCAACGAGAATTAAAGGTTTAATTCGTGCCGGAGCCTGGTAATTGAATCATCTCAGTTTCCGTAATTCTCCAGTCGGGACGCATAATCCACGCTTCGCGCCCATTGTGATTCCTTGCTCAAGCCGGCATGAGGGTCGTATGCGTTCGTACCAGTAGGGGACGCCTAATCGAGTTTCTCCGCAAACTGAAGGGGAAAAGAGGGCTTTTCACCCTCTTTGCATGTTATTGCATGTCCCTCTACTAACCTTGAGAAACGGGGGACAACCGTATATGCTACTCATATATTTCGCTCTTGCTGCCGACCTTGCAATTTATTTGCCCGCCCGCTGTGCGCTCTGATGTACGAAATTGTCAATATGCACGGGCGTTAAATAGGATTATCACCGTTACAACGTCTGTGGATAGAGAATGAAGTCTGCTTACACTTAATATCAAAGCAGCCTGTACCCGAAAGTTATGTGTGTGTGTCTTCATTTGAGAAATGAGTGATGAAGGAGGGATAGTAAATGTGACATTATTTAGAGCCATATAATAATGGAGTTTATAATTTGTATGATATAACGGTTTCTGCCTTTAAGCATCTTAACCTCTAAAGTTTCGTTCATCGCAGCGTGTTAAGTAATATTTTCTAACTGGGGATTAATTATAGGTAGATAGGTAGTAAGAGAAACAATCTAATTTAACATGGTTAAAATTCATTTCAGTTTTCATATCAAAGTATTCACGCGTACAATATATTTGCCCGGGCGTTTCAAAACCATGTTTTAATTTATAACACTAAATATTCATCCCAGATCAGATACAAGTCTATTGATGTTCACAAATACAGGATGAGTCGGGAGGAAAGGTACATGCTTTGAGGGGTGTTAGTACTTGTGATTCTGAACAAAATGTTTATAATAAACATATGCCCATTTCTTAACCGTTTCAGAGAAACCGAATGAAAACAACAAGGAACGGGAAATGTGCAGGTGACGCTAAATCACGATACTGCTACCGTATGTTTTGTTTAATTGTGTACATTTCCTCACAAAACATGTTCAAACACTCCACCACCAACTTCAATGCATTTTGTTGCTCTGATAGACAGCTGCTGTGTTGCTGATCCGAGCTCATTAGTACATTGCTTTACTTGAGCACAAGCATGGTAAATACGAGCGAGAAGTTCCTATCTTGTGTCCACCCTGCGCGTGTAGGCTTCGCTTTTAAGCCAACCCCACACACAGTAATCCAATGGGGTAAGATCAGGTGACCTCGGTGGCTAAGCAATGATTCCATGGCGACCGATCCAACATTAAGGATACGTTTCGATGAGGTACTGTGACACCGACCTAACAGAATGTGCAGGAGCTCCGTCTTGCTGAAAGTACATACAAGCTCTTGTTGCCATAGGGATATCCTCCAAGTATTCCGGTTACACGTTTTGAAGAAAATCAAGATACCGTACTCCATTAAGACGTTTATCTAAAACTACTGGACCGATGAGTTGGTCATCAATAATACCGCACCACACGTCAACTGAGAAACGTCGTTGAAAATTCCTTTCTACAGTAGCGTTTAGATTTTCGTCTGCCCATACGTGAGAGTTGCGTGTGTTGTTGATTCCGTTGCGGGTATATGTTGACTCATTAGTGAACAGAATTCGTGGAATTAATAGATCATTGGCAATGATCCACTGAAAGAATTCTTGCCAGTGGACATCATCTCCTTCATGCAGATGTTGTACACTCTGCCGTCGATATGGATACAGACCCTGCTCGTGTAATGTGCGTATCACTCTTGTTTGTGGAATATGAAGTTGAGCAGCAATTCGTCTCGAGACAGTTGTTGGGCCGCGTCCTAGTACCTGAAGAATGTTCTCAACTTCATCAAGAGCTTGTTTTACGGGACGTTCGGTTACAAAATTTACGCTGGGAAGCGTACCACGATCACACAATCCTGCAAACACCCTGCTAAACACCCTGCTATCTGGAACTCTGCGATTAGGAAATCGTCGTTCGTACTGACGAACAGCGGCTCTGGAATTCCCATCGGAGAAACCGTAGACAAACACCATGTCAGCATACTCTGCATGTGTGAATGCCTGTAGCATTTTTGACTACACTGAACTGTATTCACTGCACACGTAACAATACTGTAGTTCCCGATACTAGAGCAAGCACTGTAGGACTAAGACTGAGGTAAATAACTGCACCATGCTTAGAGCGCCACCGTGTGGAAACGTGCAAAATTACACACAACATAAGATAACAGTAGCGTGATTTACTGTCACCTGCACTTATCCCGTTCCTTGTTGTTTTCATTAGGTTTCTCTGAAACTGTTAAGGAAAGGGCATATGTTTATAAGAAACATTTTGTTCAGAATCACCAGTACTGTCACCCCTCAAATCATGTACCTTTCCTCCCGACTCAACCTGTATAATAATAGGTATGGCCAGTAACATCACGCAAGGAACTTCTTACACTATCACCAGAAAAAATTACTATCCAGTTAGACAGCTTTAGTATACCTACTGTTTTATGGTTAAATAAAACGTTAATGAAATTAGAATAACCCATTGCACAGTATGACTTAGAGACTGTTGGAATATTTGCACCAACAAACAACTTTTGATTTCGTCACCGAACATTGGTTTTGATACTGAAATCGTTTGAACTTTAAGTATGGAGGACAAGTGTGTAGAAATAATTATAGTGTATGCAGTTAATTAATTTAGAATTTGGTATAACTGCATAATTGTTCACTGGCTACTTTCACAGCGAGCTATAAAATGGATGTGTTGTTAACTATAACCATTGTGACTATGTCAATATCTGTGATTTACACAAGCAAAAAGTAGTAATTTCGTTAAGTACGCAAAAATATTCAAATTATGATGAAATTGTCAGGCCTTGAGACAATGTAAAAAGAACATCATGGGAAAGTGTTGGAATTATTTCACTCATACACAGTATGGATCACTAACCATACTTCATCTTTTTAATGACGCGACGTTGAGCATCGCTACTAAATGCAAGTCTCGTACAAAAACTACAAATTCAATGGTCTCCTGCTAATTAATAGGAACACTACAATTAATGTAAAGGAAAGAATTTTACCATACCTACATTCTCAACAGTCTAATCCACTGTTGAGGTAAATTTACAAATTATTTTTTAGTGTGGCAACCTCTTGGCACCCCGGGATAGTCACTTCGGGTGACGAGATAGAGTGGGAACACTCGGGCAGTCCATATTTCTGGTATTAATCAAAGGGTTATTTATGTTCCTTAAAGTGGAAGCAAAACCTTGGAAGAAGAGACTGCAGGGGGTGAGTGGTCAACTCCTTACCTCTCATGCTAGGGGTGCTTATGCAAGAAGTGAAGGAATTCAATTGTCATGGTAATCGCCGGCGAATACCCCGTAATGCCATTAAAATACGGAGTAGCACGAGCTTGCCATATCCGCTCAGATTTGACTGATAACTCTGTGTGCTCCGGCCAGAAGGATTCAATTCATTCTAGTGGAATATTGGATATGGGACCTAACGATATAAGGAAAACCGTACTAAGAAATTTCAAAAAATTATCTTTATAATCCTCGATATGAATATGGTAGTGAGAGTACAAAAATTTCTTTATTTTATTATAATGGTCTCGGGGCAAAATATAACCAATGCTGTAATCTAGTGAAAAGTTCATAAAAAAAGTTTTTGTACGAAGTCATACCTACAAAATTATTTTGTAGTAACTACAAAAAAATCAGCATTGGCCAGAAAATATAAGTGGTGACAACAAAATATTTTCGTGATGACAAGAAAATTAATTTTGCAAGGCGAGTACCCACCAAATATTTTGTAGCTGTTTCAAAATATTTTTTCCGTGTAGCAAGAGACAGGTTAGTTTGCACATCACTGTCTGTAGGTCTCACAAGTAACCACCTGCATAAAATGAGCTTTTGCATTAAAACATAAATTTTGACTAGTCCTATTCAAACTAAACGCTCTTGGATGATACCAAGTACTTTAAACTGAAAAAGTGATCCAAGATAGCTGATATTTGAAAAAACTGTTAGAAAGAAACTTAAATTGGTAAATAATTTATAATTTACTGTGTTGAGAATTTTATCTGAAATAATATCGAATAATTTTGTAGTTCATTCCCGTCGCATGATGAACCACCAGCCTTCCACCGCAAATTTTGTAGTTAATTTTCGTCGTATGATTAACCAGTGGCCTTCCACTGCAAAGATCAGGGTTCGTGTCTAGGCACGTGTTAAACTAAATTGAGAATTCTTTATGACAAAGTTTACTACCTGCTTAGTTTACAAGAATATATTTCTCAATTCCACAAGGCGTTTATACGATACCATGCTGAAAACGCAAAAGGAACAAATGAAAATGAAGGATAGCTAAAAGAGGATGTTGAGGACATAAACGCAGGCAAGAATAATGTAATTAAAAGCAGACCAATCAGAAGAACCAAAAGTGGACAGTTTTTCCAGAGCATTTACTCTTAGGTCTCTTACTATCCTTGGTGCAGTAACTTATCCCTTATGAGAAGTTCAGTAACATATTATATGAAAACGAGCTGGATATAAATCTGAAATGTTGGCGTCTACTCCCAGTAAATACAATCTCGTGGAGAAAGAGATGTCTAAAGAATTCGAGCTCAAAGATAGTAAGAGAAAAAAAAAAGATCAACTAACCAAGTTTTACACAACACAAATTCTCAGTCTGGAAGACAAAATATAAATAAAAATTTAAATAAATGTGTAAACGCACATTCTTGTAACTTCTACAACTTTGAATGTTTACAATAATTACACATAATTATTTAAATAAACCCTCTGACGTTTTAGAAGTTATTAAACAGTTAAACGAAAATTTGCCAAATTAGGTTTTCTTATGTCCTTTCTCTGAACCGTTCCACAAACCATACATAAATTAGTTTCTTCAATATAATTAAAGAAAGAAGAAAGGAACTTAAAATCTTACTATTACTATTTGTCGGGAATAATGCTGGTTTACATGCCCTCAGACTAGGTTCAAAAGGAGGTTAAATAATTTATTATTTATTCGGATACTTCATATTTATGTAATTGATACCCCGCAAACCAACATATAAACAGTACAATAAGAGTGAATGTACGTATATAGTAGAATAGTCTTGCATACATATATTCTGATATACTAGTATTTATCGAACATTAGTTTTAGTAATGTGACCTGAATTATTAACTTTTTATAAACAGTATACAGAAATAACTTCTACCATTACATTTACTTGTTCAGGTATAGTATTTGCGACTAAGATTCGCTTAACACAGTGGTATAAATACACTAATCATATTTATGCAGTCGTTGTTTGCCAGACATATCTTGTTCACTCAACTTAACTGTGAACTTTGTTTTGTACACTAGATTCATTTCTTAGACCTTAAATTTTCTTTAATTTAAATAAGCGTTTTGTAACGACTACGAGATTATATTTTTCACCGTATGCAGACATGTATTTTGTCGGAACAAACAAACATTGTTCTCACTGTAACGCAATATGTATAGGTGATTCGATATAAAGTGAGCACTTTAGGAGACCTTTTTGCCCAAAATAATAATTTAAAATAATATTAATTTTGGCCGCAGACGTTAAATTTGAGTATACATACAATCTATACACTTTGGTGTTTATTAAGGTTGCATTGTATAGACCTACACTAAAAAGAGACAGGAAAATATAATTTATCTAAATAAAATAATAACCAGCATTTCAAATTGCTGACTTTGTCCTGAACCACCAAAAGTAAGTTTTCAATTGAAAACACAATGAATGAATTCATTTCAATATTCTACAAATATGTGCATGCTGTATCGATAATAAAACGTTAATTGAATATATCCCAGAAAAATTTTATGAATATGTGATGGGGTAAGAAATGTAGCTAATTTTTCATATAGTAACACATTCACTTTTAAAATAATAAATCATAAGCCAATATTTATAAAAAAAATGTAAATGAAAAGTGGTATATGATACATTGTAAAAACACTTTCATTACCAATTCAAAACTTTGTCTGAATGTCATCCACTGTATTGTAACTTTTACGTAAGGTTATTTTGCTTGCGGTTAATAAATTTTGCCTTATAAGATGTGTGGAAAACTAATTTTTATTTTGCGTTAGTAAACTTATCCTTGAAAATAAAATATGTTTCTTTGTACCCGAGATAATAATTCAGTGAACATGAAGCTCGTGTTAAAATTACCACACCTGTCTTCACCACAATTATTTCCATTAAGTTATCTTAACAATAACACAATTTTGGTTAACATTGCTGTAACTTTCAAGACACAAATTTTCTTTGCGAGTGAGTAACTTTGCAGTGTCTCATATTAAGGGCGCGGCTACCTGAATTTTCATAACAATTTTTTATTTGTTATTTGTACCAGTTGTTTTTCTTATTTAAAACACAAATTTTCACTAAATTTGGCTCTAATGAAATTTTTTTATCTCTCATAGTTTTCGCGTAATGGTTTGTTAAAGTCATATTGTGCATGTTTCCGTTTTAAGGACTACACTTAAACCAACTGATATATCAAACTAAAAAAAAATCACAGTTGATAAAGACATTGCACGCTACAATGGCATGCTAATAAAAATAAAAAATAAAAACTACTTGTATTTTTAAAAAATGCTCAAACTTTAAATAGAAATTTAAAAAATTCAAGAATTATTTTAAATATAGTCTACCAAAATTTTATTATTTATTTTTATGAGCATGACACTGTAGCCTGCAATGTCTTTATCCACTGTGATTTTTTTTAGTTTGGTACATCAGTTGGTTTTAGTGTAGTCCTTAAAACGGGAACATGCAAAATATGACTTTAACAAGCAATTACGCGAAAACTATGAGAGATTAAAAATTTTATAAGAGCCAAATTGAGTCACATTTTGTGTTGTTTTTAAAATAAGAAAAAAAAAATATCTGGTACAAATAAAAAATTAAAAAATGGTTACGAAAATTGCGGTAGACCGCGCCTTTAAAACCAGCATTTCGCTGTGGCATCGAAAGGGTTTTTACTGTGTATACAAATATCTATTAATAAATGTAACCTAAACAGTCTTTAAAATAATGGTTGGCTATCAGTCAAACATGCGCTTTGTAATGAGATTTTGTGTTTAAAACGACTTATTGCTTATATTTTTGTCTCTGTGTCCTTTAACGCTATAAAACGTACTCTTTTAGCTTTGAGTTGCATAAATTTACGATATGATATAAAAAAAGATTTTGGCCGTTAGAATGAACATTTCGCTGTGACAGAGATTTATTAGAATATTTAGCAGATAGTAATAACATTTAAGCCACTACTAGTTTATTACTACTGTATGCGCTTCCGATCTGCCACTAGCAATTTTTCCCTGTGACGTCACAGAAGTTAACGGAACTTTTTTTTCCGTCCACAGAGTGCGTGAAATCTCGGCGAAGGGTCGTTTATTCTGGCGACCGCTGTACTTCATGAATGTTAGAGGCTGTATCGCGACGGCCGCTGAATTTTCATGCGGGGACCAGCTTATTGGAAGAGCGAAGTCAAATATTCTTTGTGCCCGTGGACACAGGCCCGCCAATCCCGTCGCTTTGTCTCCCTCCGTCGCTCGTGTCGTTTTTGTCGCCTGCTTTTGTCCGCGCTCAACCCCCACGCCCTCTGCCATCGCAAAAGTGATCCTCGCCCTTCAATGGCAAATATTTTTTTTTCGGGGTGTCTTCCCCTCCCCTCGCTAGCCCAGCCCTGACGCGGTGTGAGGGAATATTTCACCGAAGCATAGTGGACAATCGCCCATGCGGATGCTGGAAGGGGTTGAATAGGGCTTGGACAAGGACAATATTTGCCGCTTCAAACCCCCCGCCTCTCCTTTTTATCCCACCCACTCTTTACACTTCAAATGGAAATAATTTAATTTTGTAAACCGCCATTTTGCCAATAGAAATTGAACAATCGTCCCGACTCCACCTCCCCCAACCCCTAAACATTTCACTTCGATTGATTCTCTTTTGCTTGTGTTTTCAATTCTCTTGCTGCAACAGCTAACTACCCAAAAAAAACTTCTCTTTTTTATTTTCGATTCACTCGTTTTACACTGCTGTCAACTTTTACACCACAAATCGTGATGCGTTTCCGTTTGTTAAATTAACTCGCTTGCTACAACTTACTGTTGTACCTTTAGTAAATAATCGCTATGACAGTGAAACACTAGCATTGCCGATAACTAACCATGAAAAAAACTAAACAACGTTATGCTACAAAATACAAAGGTAAGTACTATATGGAAACTCCTGGCTATACTGAGCTGTGAACTATTACATTCTCTGGCAGAGAAAAGTAGTGCAACAGTAACAAACATTATTCGCATTCAAGAGGACACGGATACAAATTATTGTCCAATCGATCTAATTTAGGATTCTGACACAGTTATTTAAAACAGAAACATGGTTTGGTTCTATTTACAATTTTATTTCTAACTTTGCATGCAAAACACTTTCTTCTGTAAATTTATTTTCCTTTAACACAATTACTGTACCATATTTACAACACAAACTCTGTCGTAAAAGAGCGTCAACTTTATTGTTTTAAAGTATATTTAATAGTATATATTTACACACACACACACACACACACACCTTTTTTTACTTATTTACATTCAACTGTAGACGAAGCAATAGCATTTATATCAGGATAAATAATATCTAAAATGTTCTAAATAAAATTACGAAATTAAAAATTTACATTCTAAACAATTTTTGTATTTTACTAACAAAATCCTTGGAAATCCAGTTGCTAAAAATATTCTTTGCAAAACCACGGACCTTCACCTTTTAATAAAAAATACAAAGAGTATGTTTGTGTTATTACAAATGATAGCAGTTTTGTGCCTGTACTTACGATGGTACACGATTCAATTTGATTAATTTTGCTCCGGTCATGAAATTGATCTTATTTGAAAAATAAGCGTTGAATATAATTATATATATATAGTTATTGTCGGTATAGTTGTACATAGAATCGAATCTACGTCCTTAACTTCTCACTTAATCACTAGATCAACACATCTAACATAAACACGAACGTCTACTAATATCGTTAACAGTCATACGATAGTGATCAGCAAGGCAATTAATCGCTCTCTTAAAATATGTTTGGAAAAATAAAAAAAATACTTTAATGACATTTATAATTTTCACAATTTTTGTCACAACTTCTGCATTATATGTCACCATAGAGAAAAAAAAACGCACTAAACGGATTTGTACAGCGGAAGGGAGACTGGATCACACGGAAGGAAAAACATCAACAAACGCATTCGATAATCTAAATAATTCCTAAATATATTTGTATGAAAAAAAATAGGATTGGATACTGTACATATGGGTCCTTATTGGTTCTTATTGTATGATTCTCTGTATAACACACGTTCAAAAATACCGTCGTCAATATGGAAAATGGCGTAAATGTCACATAGCTAGCTGCATTCCGGACATTACTATCGTGTGAACTAAGAGGGACTGTTGGTGGATGAAGCAATTTGACCTTATAATGTCGGCACACTGGTTATGTTAAATTCTGAAGTTTCGCCTTTAACTAGATGTACTGATTCACTTTAAAGTTCTTATGATGACTGTATTTTAAATGCGGTCAGTCCACCGTTTTTTTTTTTTTTCAAGAATGTGAAGGAATTTAACATTTTCAGCTTGTTTTTGTGTTAGGGATGACTTTCAGAATTAGCCTTTAATTATTTTGTGTTGTGTATGCGTGTGTATATTCAAGGAGAAGACCAAAGGAACCTTAACCGCTCCATAAAATATTGTTTATCTTAGACTTCAACAGAATTTACTATTTTTCTGAAAATTTGTTTTGGAGCAGTTTAAACCTAGTATGTCTAGGTGAATCGCCAATATCTTGATTCGTAGTGTGTCGTAGCTACCAGTAATAATTCTTTATTGCGGATTTCAGTGTTATGGTTTTAAATACATTTATTTTCTGAAGCAATGAAGGAAATAGTAAACAAAATATGATAATGGCTTCCGTGCATGTGCTACCTATACCACGGTATATTAACGGAAATGAACCATACATAGTATCACGCAGAAAATTTGACACGTTGCAATAGGCCCCATTTAATGATGGGCTAGGTTATAACTAGTCTCAGAAATGCGTGAACGAACTTTTCCCACAGAAGAAAAATTAACGGCATTTCTTTATAGTATCAAGTTACAGTAATATGAATGCTACAAAATGTGTCTGATTACCTACAGATTTTATCGAGTTATCTTTACATTAGTGTAATTTTTTTCTTTTAAGACAATAGTAAACGGTTTTCATAAATTTTCAGTATTTTACCTAATACCATCATTCCTCAACGCGCGTCAACATTTTTGACATTTCATTCTTTGAATGTTTGTCTTATACACCTTGCTGCATTGTTAGATAGTAAACTACTTAACGTTTGGTATTTTATTTTGGAAAGTAAGTATATAACACAGCCGTTCTCATCTTACAACAAAGGCGAGATAATATGAGAGATGTTTATTATATAGAAGTGTAAAAGGTGTGTTATACCTACATAGAGAACACGACGTGTCAAAAATACCGATTTGTTCAGGAATGCTCTCAGTGGGAAAAATACTGGACATTAAAAATGGCGGTACACCATTGCTGTTAATAAGGAGTTAGACATTCTAGAAAAACACGTTGGTAGGAATCTTTATGAGTTGGAACCTAAGCAATGCACGACAGACAGGTAGAGGTGGAAGGCAAGGAGAAAGTTGCAGCGGAGCATAAATTGGAAGAACGAGAGTTTCCGCAGCGATCGACGTAGATAATAGAGGAAAATATAATCTCCGCTGACACGTTCGCGCGGTTACGCGAGTCGTGCTGGCGTCTGCAGGCGGGGATAACCACGACAGATTGTGCTCCTCACAATGCCCGCGGTAATCCTATTAATAGCTCCCGGTCACGTCGCGCCCAAGTCTCCGCTCGGTACGTGCGCAGATAACTTCTCCATTGTGGTATCTGCCAACCCTCACTTCCCCTCACCAACAGAGTTCTACAGTTCGCCGGGAAGTCTGCCGTGATCGCCACGCATCGCTGATCTTCCCAACTTGAAACACGTTTACTGTCGTCCTGAAGAAACAGGGCCGTCACATGCATTACACTCGTATAATTTATTGCTAATGTATTATATATGTACATATATACGTATATATATATATATATATATATATATATATATATATATATATATATATATATATATATATATATATATATATAACGTAAGTGGTGGTGACTTTGAACACGTGGGGTGACTTTTCGATATTACAAAAATATTTTTCATATGTGATAGCCTTGAGCAAAGATAAATTCCGAATAATAAATATCTACATGACTTTTATTGGATAATTACTCACAGTTGTAAAAAAAAAACAACGTGTGTGTTTGTATATATGTATGTATTTGTATATATATGTGTGTGTCTTTGTATATATGTATGTATTTGTATATATATAATATATATACGTATATATATAATACCTACACACACACACAAGCTATAGGAGCAGTCCCTCCGAGTCTTCGCCCTCGTGTATTAGTCATAGCTAGAGACGGGAAAAAATTCTCGGATTCACTGACTCATAGGCTAGCCTCCAAGAATCCGTGTGAACTCAAGTAGCTGTTCGTTGACTGCTCACTGACACAGTGAAATGGATCTGCATTTAGTTACATTGTAAATATTAGCTCATTGACTTCAGGGAGGTGTCATATAAGTCAACGATCAGTTGAGAAAGAAGCACGAAATTACAGTTGCTGGAATTTTAGCTTGTGTCTGAATGAAAACGCTAATTTTTCAGGTCTTTAGTGATAGCAGATGGTATTACTATTACTAAGAGACCTGTTCGTACACCAGATTAGTAGTTCAGCCACGAAGTGATAGAATGACCAAGCTGCTAGTTGACAAAGCTCTGCAGCAAGCTAATTAGCTGTACTTGCCCACGTAAAAAGTAATCCTATGCCTTTCACTGCCACTAACAGCTATATCGCCTGGGCCTTATTTACAGTCACAGCAAAGTCGACGTTGAGAGGTACTTACAAACTCTTAAATACAAGACGGTTGTTGAATGAAATACGTTAATTGTGTGGTATTATGACTGATTTCCCCCAGGCACAACAATTGGTGACGGTGCCCTCAATACACTTTTTTTCAAAACCTTTCACTTGAAATTCAGTGCCTTAAGGGAGTTTTGTTGGGTTAAGGATTCACAGAAACGGATTTGGTGTTCCTAACCTTGAGGTTATTGAGATTATGTATGTTAGCTGATGACGTCCTAGAATTTCAGTGGATAGTGTATTGCATAATCCATATTTACCACTTCGAGCGACTTCATCCAATTTCCACTAATTTCATCCTTCTTACAATTTTTAAGTGTCAGAATTGCTCGTTTGTACAGCCTTTAAATCGAGACCTGAACCTCCGAACATTAGACCGGTGCTACAGACAACTGCGCTAAGCAGAGTAGAAGTTATTCCCGAAAAAAAAAATAGTTTCCTAGTTACATACAGGATGGACAACAAACAACACGTCTCTTTCTATACAACTGCAGACTGAAACTTCTATATAGTTTAATTTTCGGATCATCTGCCTTGAAAGTTTACCATCAAAGTTTTCTTTTAAAAAATCAAGTTATCTTAAACATTAAAAACCTTACATACCTTTTTAAGATACTTTCATGAGCAGCATTCTGACGTGGACAACCCCTCAATATCACTACTGGGTAGATATAATAGGCTGGTAGAATACAAATATTTTGAATTTTCATCCCTTTAGTTCTTGAATTTCGAAAATTTATTAATTTAACATTTTAGACACATGTGTAACTATCCCATTTAAGTGAAAGTTACTAGGATAGCACTTTCAGTAGAAGAAAATCGATCATTCATTAAAAAATAACATATCCCTATTTTACAGTATTGAGAGTTCTAGTTTTCAAAAAATATTGATAGCCAGTTTGCGGCAATTTACGTAACCATCACTCTGAAGTGAAGATAAATTGTATATCTCGATGGGTTCTCTAGATATTAAAGAATCATTTAAAACATATTCCGGGTATTTTCACCTCCCAAAGAGACTAAATTTCGAAAAACCATTATATTACATTTTTGACTACTTCACTAATGTTTTGGACGTGCAAAATATGGCAATAGCCTGCTGGGATCGAGATATATCGAGGATCAATTGAAAACTCATTTCACCGCTTTTCACAATCACTTCCTTATTTGGCGAATTTCGAAAATTCGTGAAGTAACTTTTATGGTATTTGAGAAAACATTAATCTTAAACAATGTCGTGACGATATCCGAAAGTTAAACAGGGTTGATGTAAATCGCTTGTGAATCGAAAACACATTTTACAAAATTTTACCACTTTGGGGTTGAATTTGGAAAATATCCTTAAATTGTATTGGGTACTTACGTAAGCATCATTCTAAAGGAAAGAACATTTCAATACCTCGACAAATTAAATATATATATATATATATATATATATATATATATATATATATATATATATATATATATATATATATATATATATACGGAGTAATAATCGAAAACACATTTCACATACTTTCGCCCTCTTAGTTTTGAAATTTCGAAACGCATTGGAGTCCCATCTTAGCCAATTGCACGAGTACCTAACAGAAGTGAAGTTCACGACGGTAGTCAATTTTGTTCCACCTACTAAATAGAAAATTCATAAAATACACATTTCCCCACTGTTTAGTCCTTGGGGGACGTGTCGTGTTTCGAAAAATCGTAATTTTTTTTTTGTATTTACATACGTATTATTTTGAATTGAAAACGTATCTTCGTCCTGAAGGATTAGATATACATATACACATACTTGTCAATACCTGCATTTTGAATCTAACCATCCAACAAGTACAAAGCCGGGCATTGTTCGCATCGTAGCCAACCGAGCAGAAAATATATGCTCTGACAGGAAAACATTAATAGAGGAACAGTGTCATCTAAGAAAAGAATTAATGGCCAACAAGTATCCCAGATTTATCATTTGAGAAGCATTTAAGAGAACAAAATTCAACAAAGTGCGAAGCCCCCACAGACAAACAACCTTCCGGAACTCTGATTATTCCGTATGTCCATAGACTCTCTGATAAAATAAGAAGGCTAGCCAAGAAATACGACCTACGAACAGCATTCCGTTCCAGCTCCACATTGAAAAATAATTCTCACTAAAGTAATGCCCATAGTAGATAAACAACAGACCCACGAATGCATACACCAAATACCATGTGAATGTGGCTCTTTATACATAGGTGAAACAAGTAGAACATTATCCACTCGCGTCAAAGAACACAGGAACAACACGCAAAATGGTGAAATCCAGAAATCTAGAATTGCCGAACATGCATGGGGAAATAGCCACGAAATTCTCTGGGATTCAGCTAACCTAATAAGTCAGTGAAAATACAGAACTAAAAGAAAAATAAAATAATTAGCTCACATAGCCAGTAACAAAAAGATCATAAACCAACAGAGCATTGAACTGAAAAATATGTGGTTGCCATTAATAAAAAAACATGTTAGACAATAAAACAAACATATCTATGTTTAACTGTATCGGTAGAACACCAGCCAACATTCCTACAGGTGCTCAGCCAATCCACATGCCTTGCCACCATTGGCCGAGCAGGTAAGTGACCATCCAGGTTATATAAACTCCAATTTTCTAGCGAACTTCATTCATTCCCCTTCGTGGCTGTCGTGGCGTGAACATCGTGCTCCTGTGACGCTGCGCGCCGTGAAGTGCCGCCATTTTCATCGCAGCGAAGGTGCCGTGGCTCGTAGGGGGCGGTGCGATCACGACAGCCATGCGGCAGCGACCATCTGCAATCGAGCGCGTCCTGTTGGTGGCGAATACAGGGTTCCTCGCTGAAGAGTAGTCAGGAATATTCAAATATTGACTCGTGGAGTAACTGGCCGGTGCGCAAGCGCCGTCGACGGCAGCGGTGGTGAACTGTACAGCTCAGCATGAAGACGGACGACGCGCTCTGCAGTCAAGGCGGCCTAGAGGGATCTCGAGGTGCTAAAACGTGCGAGTGTAGCGAATCAAACTGCTGGATCCTGCGGGCTGTGGACTGCAGGACGCGTGGGGAGCGAGAAATGGAATGCATCGGAACTTGGACCAACGTCATCGGGGACCTTCGACGTCGGGGCCGGTGTACCTAGCCCGCCACATGGCAGATCCTGGATGTCTCGCCTGCCTAGTCATTCATTCAAGACCGACGGATTATTTTGGAGAGGAAGGTGGGGGTGGCTCCTGGGGTAACGTCCCCTCTCCCCCCGGTAATAAAAGGTTTACTGCTGTCTGCGAAAAGAGAGAAGATAAAGCCTGTGTACAGGCTGAGCTGTACAGTATTCTGCGGCTGTCGCCGAGAAGTAGGCTGGGCTTACATGGCTGTTTTGAATGTTGTTGTGCCAGGCTTGCCTGACACGGGAATATCCCTAACAGATCGGAAATCGGACAAACTGGCTTTGTTCGACTTGTCGCCGTCAGGGGCGCTCAGGCCCAACCGGCGAAAACCGGCTCGCTGAACCGCCACTCTGATTGTCCGGAGCTGCCGGCCAATCCCATCTCACTTCACCAGCCACCTCATCTTTCCTAGTGTCCTGGAAACAGAACGTTAAGCCACACCTATCTTTTCCCCTGCCTACCACTTAATTATGCGGATATTTTTATCCCTGCACGCCTGTCGCACAGCTTCCCCCCCCCCTTGCACCCTACCCTATTTGTGCTGGTTTTCCTGTGCCCTTATTCTGATTCTTGCTCTCTTTTGGGGGAGGTCACGGCCCCAATTGCGGCTGTGGCCTCCATTTTCAACCCTGCTACGCCGCGACGCATGCCACCTTTTTTCTTAGAGGAACCGCAACTTAGGTGTATGAGACTCTGCCTTGAGACACATTCACTCCCCATCCCTTCCTTCGCTTAGCGACTAATGCATGTCGGAGTACCCATTAGACTGAGCTGGGGTACACGCTGACGTGGCGTGATATGGGGGCCTGTCAAATTAAAAAAGATTTTAAAAATTGAACTTCGTTCTCATATTGGTGTTCGACCAGCTGTGTCTCAGCATGAAGACGGTAATAGAGCGTGATTCCCGAAACGTTGCATTTTTTCATTGTTTTTATCTTTTGTTGTGCTGTCTATTGTCATTTGTTTGTTGTCCATTGTTCACGGTTTTGTTCTATTTCCATTATTTATTAACATTGGGAATCTGGTTCTATATTTGTATTAGTATTTTTTGTGTCAGGGTGTTGTGCCGATATTCGACTGAATTTTATATCTAGAATTCTTTGCTGTCTAACATAAGAATTCATTTAAAGGAAGTAAAAAAAAATATTAGAAAACTGACAAAATTCCTCTGGACTTGTTTTTTGTTTTTATATACTTTTTTTGTCAATCAGCACAAGTTTGATCAGCAATACATGAGCAATGACGTATGTCCATAAACCAAAAAATTCTAATGGGTGTATTTCGATAATTATTCGGACAAACATGTAATGTCATTTCACCCCCTTATATATGAATTCCGAAAAATCCTGAAAATGGCCAAAATGTATTTTTAGTTATGTCCAACTGAAGTTAAAATAAAGACGGTAGGCCTTAGGGTTCAAGTTATAGCTACAATTTTTCGAAAATACATTACCCTTCTCAGCGCTTGCCTACGACCTTTCACAATTGTAGGTCCAGCGTTTCGGGTTGCAGTTTGATATGCCTGTCATTCATTTAGTCAGTAAGAGTTAATTATTTTAATAACACGCCACGCGTGAAGAGGGCTCTGGCGCTATTATTTTAAAAAATCATAAAAATTATAGCAACGTGGGTTTGATTTCCAGCAGAGTCAACCTGATAATCGTGCCTGTACATTGCCGTATGTCGGTGACTTTTCTCAGGGATCTCCCGTTTTCTTGGATACTTACTCCAGGTGCTGTTCCATATCCACCTCACTTCACCCCTTACCACCTCTCAAAACATTAGATTTTAAGAGTCGTTCGAATACCCCAACTCAAATCTTCCCGACGCTACTGCGTCCAGTATTCTTTTGACATTTGACAACACTGTTAAACACTTCAAGTAGAGAAAATATTCTTCATCCAGCTGCCACTGTATGAGCGTGCATACATAATATCATAGCAGTTCCCAGTCGGCGTTCCTTACGAGGAATTCTAACCCGTAACCTCCTACCAGTGTATCGAACAACTACGCCAAGATAGGTAGTCAGAATTGTTAAAAAAATTTTGATGTGTAAATACAGGTCCATTTTCAAAGCAGTATACCTATCAACAGGACAGCATCAAGTAACAACTTTTACATTTATTGTCTGTGGTCATACACAATTGTTGGGATTTCTGAACTATACACCTTCCCACCGCCTTAATTGGCCAATATTTGGAAAATCATTAAATACTTTTTTAGGAATTTATGTAACTTTCGTCGCTATTTTATAAATTATTTCGATAGCTCTACATCTTTAAGAAATACAGAGCATTTCTGAAACCATGTTTTTATTTTTTTATTGCCCATAGATGTTGAATCGCAAAAACTTCTGAGAGTACATTTAATGATAAAGCTTCTTTCTGTAAAAAAAATCAATTTGATATTTCAACGAGTAAACAGTTATCTTGAAACTCATTTCACATATTTTACCCCTTTATTTTAATATTTCCGGAAAATTAAATAATATGTATTTTTATACATTATTGTGTAGGAAAAAGCAATTCAATATCTCAGCTGTTTTAAGTGCTATCTAAAATTCATTGAAAACACCTTTCACCCCTCTCATTTCTTAAATTTTTGAATTTGGTAAAATCCATTACAGTGAGTTCCTACTTCGTAAGGGGAAGCCACCCTCAAAAGTTCATGTCTCGATGTCCAACGGTTTTGGCTCAGCGTTGATGAGTGAGTGAGTGGGGTACTTCATTTTATATATAGAGATAGGTATAGCAGAATGCGGCAGACGTTGTCCTACCAGTTAATACATACAAACGGATGTTGCTCAAATTGTGAACATCTCCCCCCTCCCTTAATTCACTATACACCATAAGAGGTAGCTAGGTATAGACGTTGATGTGTTGTAGCACCATCTTGCGTACAATGGCGAGTTACAGCAAAATTGATACAATATTTTCCGTGTTCAAATACCTATGTATACATATTTTCATGGCGACCGGTTGAACGGCATATAAGCTAATGTACTACAGCGCCATCTGGTGGCGACTTGGCAAGTTAGAGTAAAATGAATAGCATAAAAACCTTCTGAATGCAAGTAACATATGTGTCAAGTTTCGTGGTGAATGGTCAAACGGTGTCGTAATTTAACGGTCTCAATATTAAATATTCTGTTTAATTCACTAAAATCTGTCAAGACTAACCTCGTATCGTGGGTATTATGTTAAACAAAAGTTTAAGTTGCGTGCATTTCTTAACGCATTTCAACCTGTTATACAATGTGACATTTACCATTTTTGTCAAATTTAGATACGTAGCTTAAAATGGAACAAATTTGGGGTAGCTGTCAATCAAAGAGATTTCATAATATTTTTAAATGGTTATATTATTAAGACTTCTCAGAAATAATTGCACAGCAATTATTTAAACGTAATAAACCAATAAATATTTTTATTAACTATGTTGCAGATAAAAAATACGCATTTAATTTGACAATGCTCAACAAGTTGTTTATTGTTTTGATCGCTTTAAAATCTAAATAAAGTCTTACAGATAAATATATTGCTTATAATGTAGTACATCCGCATGGGTACCTTATATCTTACCGGGTTCGTTTGCATATATGTGTACACAATTTAAAAGCCTTAAAATTGTGTGTTTTCGGCTCATAATGTATCTTCTTCATGATACATGTTACGATGTGTGTTTTCACGTGAAACTATGACAATTTTAACCACTGAAGTTAAGCACAACATGCAGTTGTTATGTTCTTTGATATGTTCTCTGGTATGAACTTGTCCTCCCTTTGACGACGTCGTTAAGGGACAAGGAAAAAACAAACTGACAATTCTAAGATGTCTGATCTTATTTAGCTCGAAAACCATTCAGTAAATAAGGTGCAATATACTACTCTACAAGTATACATAAAAACTCTTAATAGACCAGACATTAACTTTAATTTGTTTCAAGTGTTCAGTTAATCATATAAGTTAGTTAAATTTGTAATAATTTTAAACGGTAAATTTTTAATTATATTGCACTAAGAATTACTCAGAAAAGGACAATCAAAACAGTTTGATAACAAATCAAACGAACAATAACTACATCGCATAAGCTTCCTGTATTTTCCAGTGACTGCCATTATGGGTTAAAAGTAAATTCTATTAAACGCCAAGGCATCTCTCATAAACGTTGGTTTATATATTTATCACTTTTCTAATTTTCGTATTTATAACGCATTGTATTCTTACAAAAACGTAAATTTAAACTCTTAACTTTTCAGACGAATGTTAAAATAGTGGTTTAACTCACCCTATGGAGTTTCTCTTCCCTCTCATAAACATAAACCAGAGGGATTTCAACTTTTTTCTTTACCTATCTCACTACTGATAATTAAGAGTGTATCATCATCGTCTTTAATGGGCTGGAGAAGCTTAATTGCTATTTTACACTGAAATCTACATTTTAGCCTCAAACTTCACCCTTGTTGTTAGTTGGTCAAATCAGAACAAGGGGGGGGGGGGCCGCCTTCCTTGAACGTAACCCGTGATCGAATCCCGACGGGGTTGGTACCCGTATTTTCGCACGTGAGAATTGTTGCATACGATGTCGCTGTCGGCTTGTTAGGATCTCTCGCTTTCTCCTCCCCCTCCCCTATCACAATATCTTAGCGGCTTCATTATGTTATTCCATACCAGCGCTATTGACCAAGATGTTAAGTGCTGACAAAAATCTCTTCAATCTTCAGGGCAAGGTTATTGAATAGAGTGAAAATTTTTGTCTAGTTTTCAAAAGTTATAGAATTTTGTGCAAAAAAAGTTTGATTTCGTGTCAAGCAAGTAAATAATTCAATAGTAAGATATAACAGCCGCGTACTTATGTATTTAGCGCGAGTCGAGTATAAAAATATTTTTCGTCTATGCAACAGCTCATATTGAAGGGAAAAATTACTTACAGCAAACAAAGGTAAAATTAAATCAGATAATAGGATATATGATGTAAACCAGTTAACATGAATGAATCAATGCGTAGAGCCTTATCCTAAAGGTGTATCTTAGGAAGTCAGTTTTAGCGCGACACTAACTCGCATTTTGTTGTTTCGTGTATCAAACAAATAATGCAAACATATTTGTGGATTCTAAATCAACACCTTAAATATTTTTCGTAAACTATTGAGTCATGCAATTTATTTCCTTAATTGCTACTAATTGAACTGTTATCAGCTTACGAAACCACCGTATAATAAACTGCGTTCCCTACACATGGAAGATGTCATTTTTTTCGTACAGGACGTTACTTCGGTCAGTATATACCAATAGCCAATAACGTCGATACAACAGACGTACTTAATTGGTTCCAACATCTAGGCGAGCAATAAAGCGATAAAAGTACAGCCCCGGTCATAAAATATTTTCATTGTAAGTGATAAAGCAATAAATTACCTTAAATCTGATAGAGGGTGGAGAGTCTGCAGCGTTGTAGATACATTAAGTTGCAGACGTTTATAAGAAAACACAATTTCCTAAAATATATTAATTCATATGAAGTCGAACATATTTTGGTTTGAAAATGGGAACTACATGTTTTATTCTGGGAGACTTCGCTAATTTGGTAATACTCATTATTTAGTACTATTGTGTTAATTGGTGAATGATACACTTATTGGTACTACATTTATACTTAAATACGTTTATATTAAAATTTAGTTGTTGCTCTTGCTGGGCAGAATGATAAATAGTTTGAAGGCATACAAAATTGTGTTAAACAATCAGCACTGCCAAATTTGCCGAATCTCTACACTTCCGGAATAAGTTTTGAGCATTTACGTTTCCAGTACAGACAATTCAACGTTGCTTTTTAAAATGTGATGAACACCCGTCATCTACTTTATTACAGTTTAAAAATACAGTTTAAACGCTTGACTTACGTCCTAGTGAATCACCTATCTAAAAAACGTTTTGAAAAGGACATGCACGTAAGAGCGTGAAGCAAGTAACGAGTGACCAAGCTTCGACCTTAGCGATCAAATGTTTGTCAGGTCTGTATTTTGTAAACAACTGTGGTTATAAAGGCGCCTTAAACACGAATCAGGTTTTCGGTGTTTCTCCACACGTTTGGTGACGACCGTGTTAATATATGTATGATAATATCACCAAGACTCAGTTTTCAAAATTAAAATTTCATTTAGAATAGTGTTTTACAGTTATTTCTGTTAATTTATTTCTCTCTCTTTCCTTGATTTCCAAAATCATGAATATACAAATGTTACTTGAATATTTATGCGCAGTTCTTTTTCCATTTACATTCCTGATACGGCCGTTTCCTCAGCAAATAAAATCCCGCTCTTGAATAAATATGCCGTCATTTACGTAACATCGGTTACGTCGTACTATACATCTAGTTGTCATTTTAGTATGTTTTAAGTGTCAGTGTATTTATATGCTACGTAGCAAAAATGTGTATATTCAAAAGTGAAATTTTTGCTGGCATAGCTCAATTCGACGCCCAGTAGTATTAGAGTGATTTTGATTTTTTTTTTTAAACAAGATAATGTTCATATTGTAAAATTTCTACAGTGTTTTGATTTAAGTATTTCATAATTTGAACATAATTTTTTGGTAGCAATAATCTTCATAGTTTTCTAGGTTTTTGCACCCAAAGTTTCACCAATTTTGTTATGGAAATAAGCCAAAATTAAACATAACAATTTCTTTCGAAGGAACGGTACATTTTCTTTTTTTGCAAAACACTTACATAGAATTGTGCGTGGTGTGGGTACTCATAGTCGTGAATTTTTTCAAAGCATTCTGTTTAGAATGTTTTGAGTTTTTTGTACAAATATGAAAAAAAAATAATAATAATAACTTGATATCATGGCCTTAATTGTACTAGGGACTCATACTTTTGCAGAGTCTTTACTATATGCCATAATATATTCTTATTTGGTATGTCAAATTGTGTGTAATATGTTTCATATTATCCGTAACAAAGCAAGCTGAACGTTTATTTTGAATAAAATCGCGTTTTATAAACCATGGTTATGTGACATTGTTACTATAAATAATTTCGACGGTATGCATGAAGTAAAACTAATGTGTGGGTACTTAATTATTTCAATTACACGCCAAGTGTAACCAGGAATAATTAAAATTACATGTTACTTATGAGACGTTAAGCACCATTATAACCGTTATATATGATCGATGTTGTCCTAACATCATTCTATATTTGTAAGCGTGCAAAAGTGTGCTTGTGGTAATTTAACGAAAACAAATAGTTTCATTAGAGTATTTAGCACTTGTCAAACAACCTACACGCCTTAAATTATTAACAGAGACAATGCTTCCAGGACGTAGCCTTTACTTGCCATGTTTCACCGTAACGAACTAGACGTATTCGTGTGATGACTTCCAATGAAGCATTCATAAACTCTTAAAAGATTGGATAAGACCGGAATATTCAGAAAGTTTAAATCGTTTAATACATCTGATGTCACATTTTGCACTTTTCAAATCTGCTTCTTAAGTTCCACCCGTCAACTGTGAAATGAATAGGAAATGTATTCAGTCTGAAGCTCCCTCGACATTATGACCAGCAGTGGTCATGCTAACAGCTGCGATGTAGGTGCGGATTTGCTTTTGTTCCCAGGACTCGGTTCTCCAATCAACTTAACACATGCAATGAAAGTGTTCGAGGTAGCCGTCTATGCAGCGTGAACCTACGGGAGAATACCACCAACCCTCCTCTGACTCCATGCCTACCTCTGTCTACCACCCCTGACCCACCGTCAATGGTCTGGTCGCGCTGCAGTGTTACTAGGCTCGCAGAAAGGGGGATGACGGTGTGAGGGTTCTCGAACGAGGGTTAAGGACGGGGAAAAGGAGGGTGTGTTATGGAGTGAGGGAGGTGTTATTACTACCTCCCACAGGAGGAGTCGTCGCTAATGAAATCTTATTCTGGGGTGAGGAGGGGTTGGTGAGGGGCGCGGGAGGTTCGCCTCTAATCACTTAGCAGTGTCGACCAGGGCACCAGCACTATCACTCCGTAGTAATTACCGTAGTTGTGGCGACGCCTGGAAACAAAGGATCCGGGATTAAGGGCGTGATGAGGGGAGAAGAGAGGAGTTTTTGGCGGGCCAAAAGGACGTAACAATGTACGCCGAGAGACGAGCCTCTTTTTCACCCCCTCTCTTGGACGTAATCCCTTCTAGTTCTCACAATTTTTATTTTCTATTTCTCGTCCTCTTCAGTTTCGATGGAAGTGGTCCCTCTTCAACGAGAAATTCACACTTTAATACCTGCACATATTTTTTCTCATTTCCATCTCTCAGACTTCTTTCGGGAGAAGAGACTATTCTTAGGACAAAGAGGAAAAGAAGAGGTGAGATTCAGGTGACTTCAAGAACACGGAGATCCGCACCGCGTAATGAGATGAGATTCTGGAATAAATTATATCGCTACCCAACTCACAGCTTTCTTTCTTTGCCCTACTGCCATCATAAACGATTATTTGTCTGGAACAGAAATTTAATATTACCTCTTTTCAGAATAAATGGGAGTATAATGTATGTATACAGTACCGACGAAATTGATATTTTCAAGCTGTCGTGTAATTTGGTCCCACTTGTTGTAAATAACTAAGGTATAAGTTATACATTAGTTAGTAGTTTTCATTTGTTTTATCCGCAATGAAATCATATATAGATGGATCGCGGTAAGCAGGCACTTTTGAAGACAATCATGTTTAGAACAATTCCTAAAAAAAATATTATCTTGACAGTAAACATTAAATCTTGAGTCCGGTAAAATTTATACAGGCTTATTGTTACTTATGTTGCATAGTTTATTCTAAAAAGCGATAGGTAACTGTAAATTATTCGAAAGAAAAAAGTAACTAAGGTTTCAAAAGACCTCACTTTTACCCTGCATAACCTACGTATAGTACAGTACATTACAAGTATTCTAAATAGTAATATGAATAAGAATTTATGAGTAAAATTAATTATATATATTACTCATAAAATTTCTGTGTATGCTACAACGCATATTGCTGCCTTATATTGTGTGTCGATTAAGTCAATTGTCCCAATTATACCTTCTCCATACACTTGCATCCAAAACTCTCTAATGAAAAGAAAATTGAGTAGTTTATTTTATAACGAGTAAGTTACTACAAATAAATTAAATAATTTAAAGTAAAATTTTGTCGACTTCTGCGATAACAGTTTATACAAGTACTCACAACTGTATTGCATTTTACTGGTCCTTAAATAAAGATTCACTTAAAACGATGTAAACAGTAAAGCGTAGTAATTTTGCTATATGTATAGCTGCTTCTGATTTACAAGTAATATATCGAAAGTAGTTTTTTGCTAATGTCTTATAAATATAATAAAAAAATTTGGTATTTCAGTAAGAGCAAGTGAAAAATGAAAAATATTTAGAGAGGGTAAGATAATAAACACTATTTTTAAAATTGAAACATTTTCACAGTTTAAATTATTGACTATAAACTTATAATATATATATATATATATATATATATATATATATATATATATATATATATATATATATAGCGATTCCAAAACGTACTCAGTATGTATACCCGCCAAACCAAGTTAAATTTACTCGAGTTGGTCTTTCTTCACATCTACAATTCTCATTTTGTATAGTAACAAGACTTTGTACAAATTAAAACTGTGATTCCATTAAACAAAATATAACCGTTTAACATTTCTAGTATTAGTTTCATGTATGAGACAGTACATAACATTGCGACATTCCTTTGGAGGTCTTTCCTAGATAACTGCAATATTTGAAGCGTTTTTAATTTTTGAATAACAATGTGAAGGCAACTGCAGTTTAATTACATATTTATACGCTATATTAAATAATACGATACCAATGGAAGAATGTTATTTATAATACTAATTACGAAATTACTGTCCTGCAGTTATCATATAAAATATCTGTGCAGAATGTACTAGATTCGCATTTCCTAGTATGTTTCCTAAAGATAATTTCGGCAGGGTTTTTAAATATCAACGGAATTACTTTTTTTATGTGTACATATACATATGTATTTTTTATTTATTTCGTACCCGAATATATTGTGCCTGCAGTCATTCGTGCTCTAATTTACCAAGTAATAGAACATTGGAATAATAATATTTAAATACTTTGTTATCTTTAGCAGGTTGCTTACTGTAATCGATGCGTGTGATTATCCTGGTTGTGCCACCGGTGATCAAAAATTAACAAGTCTGCAATAGCCCAAGAATTAGCATAAGAATAAAAATTAGTTCTACGAACTTGTCTTCGTTTATACTTATGTTTATCACATTAGCATTCGATAATTTCAATTTGTAACTAATCGTAATAAAACGTTTCCTTGTTAACTTTAACGCTAGTCTTTTCAAATTTCAATTTATAAACATATATGGGTACTTATCATGGTATTTTTAAGTACTTGGAAATCTGAGTCGTTTGGAGTTATTATTTGAAACAGTGATTTCTTACGACTGTGTTGTAAGACAAAAAATGTAGCATTTAATATAAATTTAAAATAAAAAAAGAAAAGATATAGCGCAAAACGTCCTTTGTAAAATAAATATTGTAACTTCCCGACAAACATTTTTTCTGCATACAGGTAACTGTTGCAACTACCGAAGACAGAAATAATTTGACAAATTAAGCTGTATAACGAATCCAACTATTTATCTTGAGTGGATTATAGATGAATTTGTCAGAGCAAATAAACGAGTTCTCGAAGTATAGCGAGGTTGGTGTACGGTGTGCATAAATCAGACTCGGTTTGCAAGAAAAGAGGGAAACATCTGTATCCTGAGAAAACTCGCTATCTACAGTAATGGTCAAGTCCATTACGCTCCCACGTATAAAAAACGGGATTTGAGAAAAAAAATTGTCGTGTGAACAAAAGGCTGCTAATATGGGTTCCTTTGTTTGAGCTTACTTATCGCACCGCTCAAGTTTTATTACAGAAATATCTGGTTAGTATACGGTTAAGGTAACATTTCAGCTTTTGTTGGAAAATCTATGAGCGTCAGCCGATTATCGTCGTTAGATTTGTATATTCTTAATAATGTTTGACATACACAAACACTCTTCGTAATTTAGTTTAGTCATGTTAAAATATCCGAGAACTGATCAGAAATCAGTTCGTAATGAAAACATTTTAACTGGCGGCAAATATGTATGATCTCGTGTTGTTGATACGTTAAAACTTGCGGTAGTACAACGTCTTAGGCTGCTCACTGATGCACCTCAAATTGAGCAACGGACTAGCATTATTTTCTCACATACATCGTTTAGAGACTAACAGAATTCAGTCAGGCAGAGAATTTCGTTGACGCTACCAAGATACTTTGAACGATTTCCATACAAAACGCGTAAAATGGTTATGTTATCAGAATGGCTTTTGAAGGCTTCGTGAACGTTGTGAAGCCAGCACTGCATTACCGCTGCGCTAGAGGTAATATAATTTTCTAAGTACTAACAAACGCAAGAATTTCTAATTAAATATCTCATAATCGTATTACATAATTACAGGGTACGTTGTGTTTGTTATAAGGTACACCTACCCTACTTCTGTTGTACTAAGGCATCGAACTTCAAACACGGAATTATGTTTAACATTTTAATAGTGACATTATTTTGTTACATTGGTTACTTAGGGTCTAAACTTTGCATGGTAACACACACTATAAATTTTTTTTTGTACTTTTACAAAGAAAATCTTTGGAAACCCAGTTGCCAAAGAAATTCCTTGTAAATCTACAGTGGTTGTCCTTGTTTTTAAAAGTACAAGGAATAGCCTTGTAGTTTACTTTCGAAACGAAAAAAAAAATTTCAATGCTCATTATACTTATAAATAACACTGAAATTATTTATTAAATAACTTTTGAATAAAGGAAGTTTACATGAAATTATTTAGAAACTAAATGAAACTCGGAGGTGCTAAGTTTCGAATCACTCTCCCCGCGCTTAGATTCTATGCCTATACTGCTCAGTCTTTATTTATTTGTAAACATTCATTGTGCAGTTCAGTTAGAATTCTTTCTTTTAAAGTACGCAATTAATATACACATGCACTTCATTCCAAATAAATGCTTTCCAGAGGTTGTGATCTCTGCATAATAATATCTGGTGAACGTATGATTTTGATAGTTTACACATTTATTTCTAAGTTTTATTTGCATACAAAAACCTTTTAACACTTTAAACTAATAATTTTACACGGAAAATTGTTCAACATTTACAAAAGTTTGTACAACTACAAATATATATTACAAAAAAAAATTACAGCGTAAGAACTGTCGGTACATAGGTACAAAGAATTCCATTGTAGTATTACAAAGTTTACCTTTGTAACTTTATAAACAAATGATTTCACAAAGAAAATCTTGTGATTTTTACAAGGATTTGTAAAATTACAAATATAATCTTTGTGTTTTTTTTTAGTGTATAGTGAACTCTTGTGTACAGAGCCTTTTCAATTTTGTGAAGCCCGCAAAGTGGTTTATAACGATGTTAAGGTATATTATATATTATGATATACGGTCAGTTGTCTCCAAGATACAGTTATCTAATTACGGTGGGTTGGTTTTATTCATCGATACTTTTGCTACAACATTACGACGATATACTTGAAACTCGGGACCGCAGGCGAAGTGGCAAGAGCGCTCGCATCCTACCAAGTCGATCCGGGCTCGATTACCGGCGGAATTCTTCCCAAGATTTGCGCATGCGGGAATCGTGCCCGACTATGTCGCCGATCAGCGGTTTCCTCGGGGATGTCCAGTTTCCGGTATCCTTTACATTCCGGCGCCTCCTTCTTGTAGAGCCACATTTCATGTCATCTTCCAGGGCAAGTAGGTGATTACGAACGCCTAGTCGTAAATTCTGCATCCAGATAGTGGTAACCTGGTACTCGGGTACCCTCTGCATACGATATTTGAATTTATTTATTTGATAATCGACAAAAATGGGCCTACGAAAAATATTAGGCCCTACAGTACATTACGTGCGTAAAAGGCACGTTCTATTTTAAACCATTTCAGTACAAACATTTATTCCTCTCTAAACATGTTCTTCAATTAAATCACAAACTGAGTTTCGAAAGTTTATTTGAAATATTTAATTTGCTTAAATTAAGAAATGAGCGCATGATTTAAGAATTATTTAATTTTTTTAGCTACACTGTCTCATTAGTAACCCAATTTTCAAGTCCAAACTAGATCCCAACGATCCGCTGTGACGGACGGAAAAAAGTGAGTGACAGTCACCATCTTTAATTTTTGTATTTTGTATCATAACTTTCATCTGGGTTTGTCGTAACTGATGTTACAGATCGAATTGCACTTACAAAATCCTTATTACTTTCTTTCTTAACTGCAGTTCAGTGTGTAGTGACAGTAACGGAAAATAAAGATATATAGGGCCTAATGTTTAAAATTCTATCAAAATTTATTTTTTTTCTGCTGTTAGGTTAAAGTTCCATATATTTAGCCAGAATAAAAGTTATGACACAAACTACAAAAATTCAAGATAGTGACTATCCCTCACTCTTAAGGTGGATACTTGTGCCAAGTTATGTATCTTCTTATTTTGTGTTTAGTCACCCACGTATTCACTGGTGACATTTTTAAGCAGTTTCCTGCGCACCAAAACACTCTCCCTCATTCGTGAAGGCCGTGTTGAATTTGATATTTCCGCAGATACAAATCACTCACGTGCACATACATATATTTAACATATAGTTTGAAGTGGCGCAGCATTAGAGGGGCTAAAAACCCGAACGTTACTTCCCACTTCGAAGATATATTAATTTGGAAAAATTGAAAAATTTACCGTTACACTTTTATTACGGTAAAATCGCATCTCCTTCTACCTTAATTGCAGGTCCTGCAGTCATGAAAGGTAAATTTATAGTGTTCATTTAAAGAATAGCTATTAAATAAATGGAGCTAATAGGGTTTGTTCACTTGAAAACGTTGAACCTCCCCTCAGTGACTTTGAATACTTCTCAATAATGTTTACTTAAGTGTCTCGACAATTCCAAAAATGCATTTTTATGACAAATAAAATAAGTAAGTTCTAGTTCTTCATCTCCCTTTCTAACATTGTCGTTCCGACTGCCTGTGCTCCTATCTGATGGAACGAAAAAAAAAACATGTTTAGCATATCAGAGCCATTTCCAACTATCGGTTTCCACTGAAACTTTTTCTGCCTTCCATTTTACTGCAAGTGACCATATTATTTTTTTATCACCCTTTCTTCCTTCACGGTTTCTGCTATAATAGCTACTGCATTATGATGATATACGTCTCATGGTCCTATTCAGCCAGACTTTGTGAGAAATAAGTGACCTGATACTTTATTCAGTTTCTCTTTTTGTCATTTTATTACTAAAAATATTCCGTTACGACTTCAGAGGATTGCAGCATGTCGTGTTTACTCTGAATACTTACTTAGTACTAACATTTAGGGACTTACGAAGGAATGATACAATATATGCGAAGAGATTTAAAAAAAATAATACGTAGGTACCAATTAAATGCATAAAAAATCACAAATATAATTTTTGTCTGTATTTATATAATCGGAACGGACCCTGTTCAAATCTGTATCTATTGTGTTTATACATTTTTTTTTACTTGTTATTCCACTTGTATCACTTTGTTTGCTGTATCTTAATTTATTGCTTCAGTTTAAGTGAACGCAGAAAGAACATCTATCATTCAGTGAAAGTTCCTGTAAAAGTTTGATACAAAATGGTTCAGTTAAAACACAATTTTAAAGTGTTATTGCTAGTTAGCTCAGTATGTATTTCAGTTAACTGATTATAATTAAATGGTTTTGCGAAATCCAACGTGTAAACATTTTAAATATAAATAACTTGTCATATCTCTACGGCTGTGTATTACATTAGCCACAGTTTATTCTGTTGTTAATTTTGACGGTACATTTGCGGTGAGGGTATGCCTGATTATTTATATGATGCTGTGATATAAACCTTTTTGAAATAATGAAAACTTACTGAAACTGAGGTTTGGAACACCTGGCAGTAGCACGTAATGGTACAAGCAGTACGTAATGTGCATTTAGACTTAAAAAAAAAAAAAAAAAAAAGAAGGATTGCTCCAAGGTAGATATCGGTAAAATGTAAAACCCATAAAGTACTTCTGCACTAGACAGTGAAGTGTCGTTATTTAGGATTTTAAAAAAATCGCATTTTAAGCGATAATGAAATGAGTATTGATAGGGAAGTGCCGTTTTTCTATGAAAAACTAAAATACATAGTTTCGCCATAATATAAATCACAACAAATTCCGGCTGCTAAAATTACGGTAATAAGTAGACTAATTCATAAATACATATGATTTTCGAAAGTAGAAAACCTTTGCTTGAACTTTCTTAGTCCATATGGTCATTAACATTACTTTCTTGTAGTCCGTTAAAAATGTATAAATTTTTGATCGATCATATATCTTAGACAAATGAAAATAGATTGCAAGTATATCAATTAATATTTTTTCCTGTTTGTTGACCATGCGCCTACCTTCCAAAGATAAGCTGGTTTATCATGGTGAATACGAGAAACGTGTTGGTGCAGTGAGCAATGTTTAGGTTACTAATTAACCAGAATTAAAGTTACTGTCTTACATTCTGTCACAGACTTGTAAAATTATTGTGACAAATTTAAAATGTTATCCGCTTAGTAAGAAGGGTTATGATCTGTATATAATATTGAAGTTAAGCGGTCAATATTCTTAGTATCATTTGTTTGGTCGAGGTTGTATGTATGAAAAACCTTTAAAATTAAAAAAAAACCTGCGAATTTAGCTTGAAATTAGTATAACAGACTAGAGCTATAGAATCATTTTGTGTAACTACTAGCAATGCACCCGCGTCTTGGCTCACGTGTGTTATTAACAGCTGATATTATTTACTTTATTTAAAAATATTCTTTGTACGCCAGATTGGTAGTTCAGTCATCAATTTTTAGAATGACAAATCTGCTAGTTGAGGTAACTCTGCAGTAGGATAAGTAGCTATAGCTTTCCACGTGAAAAGCAGTCGTAAGTTGGTCCCTGCTACTAATAGCGACTTCGCCTGGGCCTGATTTATAGTCACAGCAATGTTGACGTTGTGGGGTAGTTACACATACCCTTTAATGTAATATGATTATCGAATGAAATACGTAGTATACGTAGTATTAAGACTGATTTCCCCCGAGCTACTTACAACTGCGCCACATAACGGCGAAGTTATTCATGAAAACTAATTTTAAAAATAATAATATTAATTTCCTGGGCTCATAGAGGTTGCACAACAACACGTCAACGAGCTATATAGTAAACATAGAGGGATGGAAACAGAAATCTCCAAGGCTATGAGGTGGTATTTTGACCCTAGATAAAATGGCTGAGTCTTATATCCGGTCAAAATACGAAAGCGATTATGCTAATTTAAACATTAATAAAGTATAATATATTACAATAATTATTGGCATTTGTTCCTGTGTTTTGCGGGAATATAGTGGAGCTATAAAGTAACGGATTTTATGCGAACATTTGACGGATTTTCAACATAATGTTGGCCACACTGCTGTTCGCCATGTTTTCTTGGGTCAAAACAGCCGTTCAATTGGGCTTCACATTGGAAGCGTGTTCGCTCATCTTTGTTAACTATATAGCTCGTTGGCAGAAGTGTATAATGAAACTCCTGTATAATATACTAGCAGTGAGCCCGCGGCTTTGCTCGCGTGTGTTACTCACAGCAGACAATATTTGCTTCAATTGAAAAAATCTCATTGTACACCATATTGGCAATACCGTCATAAAGTGTTAGAATGACAAAGCTGGTAGTCAAGTTAACTCTGCAGCAGAATAAGTAGCTACAGCTGTCCACGCGAAAAGCAGTCTAAAATCAAGTTTGTCCCTGAACTAACAGCGACTTCAACTGGGCCTTATTTATTGTCACAGCAAAGTTGACGTTGTGGGGTAATTACAGACTTCTAAATGTAAGTGGGTAATCGAATGAAACACGCAGTTTACGTGGTATAAAGACTGATTTCCCCCGAGCACAACCATCGGTGACGGCGCCCTGAATAACATACTTGTTTTTCATAACCTTCACTTGAAGTTGACTGCCATTAGGCAGTTTTGGCGAGATATTGTTTTGTAGGAGTATAAAATTACTAGCTGGCCGGCTGCGGCTTTGCCCTCGAAAAATTATGTAATGTTAACAGTAACTCTGGATTAAATATGTGATGAAGGCATTTAACAGCTAGCGTACTAAATAACAGTGAACTATAAATTGTCTTAGCTCAGTGTAAAGAGCACGCTCAATATGCTCGTATGATGTCAGTAATTCCCATCGCAAAGTCTTGCACGGGATACGAACCCGTAACCCCACCCCTTACACACCACAAACTTGATACAATACTTGAGTGAATGCTTAAAGGCAGGCCGTGACAATAGACGACTTGACATTTAATGAGGCGGGGCTTCAGTCTGGTGTGGGATAAAATGGGCCTTTCTCACAAATTTTACTGAGAACATTAACGTAATCTGCATTAAAAAACTAGATGATAGGAGGTGAAATTTTTAAATTTGGAGTTGATGTGAGGTAAATACGAGCATTTAAAAATCGTGCATTCAAAACGCCCGCGAAAACGTTACGTCACAACATGGCTGCCGCTGCGACGTCATCAGCCAGTGTAGTAGGCCAGCACAGGCCAGCAGTAGAAGATGCGTGAGTGCAATTTTGCTAATGAGAGCGTTTGGCATAATGCCTAACTATAAGGGGTGTTTAGTGCCTAGATGCACAAATACGAGCATTAATTCAGTCTCAAAATTGTTTTGTACTGTCCCGAAATAGTTCAAAGCTGCGCGCCGAGACGTGAATATTTCGATGATTAGTACTTTGTACTGTTACGAAGATCATTTTGACGTAAGTACAAAATTAATTTGTAGCTATTTAGGTTGTGATATGTATATTTTATTTATTTAATACTGTTAGAGATTCATTTATAGCTATATTAAGCATGTAACTTAAGGAACACAGTAATGAAACCCCAACGCCATGTGTCTGTATTTAAAACTGTCTTGGATGTAAATACAAAAACATTGCAAACGCATTGTAATCATATTAAAATTATATTTTCGATGTTGACATGAACCCGCATTTAATATATCAAATATTCTATAATCGATAACTTTCTAAAAGTGTATTTAACAGGAGGCTGTGTTGTTCAACGAAGTAGGAAAAGGATTAAGGCCTGCAACACAGTTTTTCTAACTGGTATGATTTTAATGTTTATTGTAATTTTGCTTTATTAAGGGTATTTTTTCTGATTGAAAGTAATGTAGTGTAGTTAATTGATATTACGTTTGTTTGGCTAGGTATTACAGTGTTAATGTACTGGTGGTACGTTCGTGTGGGGTACATACATTTTTATTAGCCTAATGTAAAATTTGGTATCCTTGATAAATATAGGCCTAAGCTTTTTGTTTATTTCTCGGAAATGTGTGTTAATAACATATATCCATGCGAATTTCTCCAGAACGTTTAAGGAATGTTACAGTTCAATGGAACTAGGGCTATCAGTCATCAAATTATACAGGCCTGCTGTCAACCATGCTCCCATATGCATACCGGCCTATTTCATTTTTCTGTAGCTTATATATGCCAACATTAATAGCCGGGTATATCATTTGTTTTAGGGAAGTGGTTAATATGTCAACAATTTCTTACGACATGAATTAATAATTTCTATGTGTAGACTAATGAAGCAAGATTATCGCTGTATGAAAACTTTCATTGTGACGGCCTGATAGGAGAAGGTTCACCGTAGGCCTGCTCATTTTAGACAATGTTTCTATTGATTTGTTGTGTTTATTACAGAAGACAATAACAACCAACCTTGGCCTACTGGAAATACTGCCTGGTATAACAATTATGTGTATTTATCATAATAAATATGCAACCAAATTATCGTATCTTGTGACACGATTGATTTAGCTTCATTGTTGTTTATTATTCAATACGATCTATGATATACATATTTTAAAAACGTCTGCAGTTTCCGTATACTGAAAAACGGTAATTTTTCGTCTCAGAGTGTATTAAAAGTTTTAATTAATGAATAGAAACTCGTCAACCCATATAATCCCCATGGCGCCTCTCATTTCGGGCACATTGTAGCATTCGTTGTTTTTTAGATAACTGCATATCATAAATACGCCTACCTTCGGTAAATTATCCGACTAGGCTTTAACGTACCCGTCAGACAATGCCATCATACGTTACGGCATGCACGAAGCACGATATAATTTAATACAACATTTCACCGCCGTTCTGTGTTTTCGCCTATGAAGGAACGCGAGTGTTTACGTTTCCATGCCGGCTGATGACGTGGACCAATCAAATGCCGTTCACAGACACGGCCGCGTCAGCTGTTATTTTTGTGATTTTATTTTGCGTCGCATTTCTAAACGAAAGTGTTTAGAGGAAAAATTATTTTTGCTGTGTTCATATTTCTTCTTTATAATTAATATGACATATATTTCAACTACTTTTTAAATTTCACGCAACTCCCCCATTCATACCTCCATGGATACCGCAACCGATCATAACCTTCGTTTAGGTGTTTGGCTTCACATGTCCCGGATGAGATGTATGTCAAGAAAATTGATTATTTATTTGGAATTTGCCGTTTTTCAAGTAAACATTGATATTATGCATTTGCGTATCCTAACCATGAAACTGAAATTAATATTTTGTACCCTTGCGTGCCAGTCTATGAGTGCACAAAATGTTTGGTTTCTGCCATCACCAACTAACAAATCAGCATGTTTATAAACAAGCTTTGTTTCCCACAGTACTCGCCCCCTGCGGTGTGACGTCAGAGGGCGTGTACAAGTCGTCAATTCTATCGTGCGTACAGGCTTACAGTCCAAAAAGGTTTTATTTATGAATAGGTTGGCAAAAAAGGAACAAACAACTGATTCATTATTTCTCCATGATCATTCTCTTTTTCTGGGAGACTGTAACATTTTACTGCTTTTCACATCCTAAATTTTCGAATTTCGTAAAATCCTGAATTTGATTTGTAGATATTTACACAAGCATCATTATTATCAAAAAATCATCTCAATATCTCAACGGGTATAAGCGGTACAGATGATTATTTGGAATCACATTTTATTTTTTTACAGCTTTCAAGGACGAATTTCGAAAAATCCTGAAACAATTTTTTTTATATTTACGTAATATTTAATTTAAAGCAAATGCGATTTCAATATTTCCACCGGCTTAGGAGATAAGTGAGATTAATTTTAAACACGTTATATATATTTTAAGAGCTTCCACTTAAGCATCATTTTATAGAAAAAATCACCTCACTATCTGAAACGGTTTAGGAGAAATCGCGGATTAATTAAAAACACATTTTACTGTTTTCAACCCCTTAATTTTCAAACTTCGCAAAATCGAAAAATTCGCTAATATGCATTTCTTCGGGCAATATTATGAATTAAGAAATTATGATAGCTTTCCCGGTTAATGAGATAGATATAAGGGATTATTTGAAAACACATTTCACCACTTTTCACCTCCCTAATTACCGAATTTCGAAAAATCCAATCTTAATGGGTTCCTACGGGCCAAGGGGAAGCTTCTCTCAAAATTTAATGGTTCTAGGTCGAGCGGTTTGGGCTGTGCGTTGATGAGTGTGTGAGTGAGTGTGTCAGTCAGGACACTTCATTTTATATATTAAGATTTGGTGCCCCAACCTTGAGGTTAGTGATATGGTATATGTGGGATGACGCTGTCGAGGAACTTTACTGGATAGTGGACTGCATAATACATTTTTACCACTTATGAATGACTTCATCTAATTGCACTGATTTAATTTGTCTTGCTTTTGTTTGTGTCAAAATTGCACATCTGCAAAGCTTTGATGGAAATTTAGTCAAGAACCTTCGGAACAATAGACCAGAGCTACAAACAACTACGCAACATAACGTCGAAATTATAAATGAAACTAAATTTTAAAATAAAATATTACTTTCCTTGGCTCACAGACGGAAATACGTCTCGATAGAAGTGTAGGACGAAACTCCGATATAATTTGTTTCTCGCTGGTCGTGCTTATTTTCGGATAGTCTGCCTTGAAAGTGTACAAACTAAGTTTTTTCTTAGCAATTAAATTATCTTATAAAATAAATAACTTGCTTTACGTTTTTTAAGTACTTACGTAAGCATCATTCTGAGGCGAACACAACCTCAATATCTCTATTGGTTAGATAAGTATCATCGGTTGATAAAAAACAAATTTTATGCCTTTTCTTCCGTTAAGGTGTCGAATTTCAAAAAATCTTAATTTCACACCCTGAATATTTGTTCAAGTGTTCAAATGAGGTGATAATCACGACGATTGCTCGTTCAGTCGATGCAAAATCGATTATTCATTAAATCATTGTGAATCGAAAACATATTTTACCCTTTTTTAAACCTCTTTAGGGCCAAATAGGGAAAATACATATTAATAATGCTTGGGATTTTTACAAAAGTATCGATTTAAAGCAAAGAGCACTTCGATATCTCGATTGGTTCGATAGATATGGAGGGATAATCGAAAACATATTTCCGGTATTTTCACACCCTTAATTAAAGAATTTCGAAACGTCTTGCAGTCCTGTCATATACATTTGTACACGTAACCAATCGAAGTAAAAATCACGACGATAACCAATTGTGTTTCAAAGATATAGACGATTTATAAAATACATGTTGCCCCTTTTTTACTGCTTGGGGGTCGAAATTCAATAAACCCTAAAACTACTTCTTGGGTATTCACTTAAGCAACGTTTTGAAGTTAATACCACCTCTTCATCCCGAAGGATTCGATAGTCATCGATAGTTAATCGGAAACAAATTCAAGGTATTTTCACCTCCTTAAAGGTTTAATTTCTAAACATCCTTAAATCGGCAAATATGCATTTTAATGAGTGTCCTATTAAAGTAAAAATCACGATGATAGGCCGTCGGGATCGAGCTCTGTCGACGTTTCTTCAGAAATATATTTCACCCTTTCTCACCCCCTTAGAGGTCGAATTTCGAAAAATTCCTTCTTAGTGCTCGCCTACTACCTAAGGGGAACCCACACAAAAAATTTCACGATTCTATATTCAGTGGTTTAGGGTGCAGTTTGATGTGTCAGTCAGTCAGTCAGTCATGCAGTCAGTCAGTGTTCATCTTAATATATAAAATGAAGTGTCCTGACACGCTCACTCACTCACTCATCAACGCACAGCCCAAACCGCTGGACCTAGAACCATGAAATTTTGAGGGAAGCTTCCACTTGCCCCGTAGGCAGCCCCAAGGAAGAATTTTTAGAAGTTCGATAATTCAGGGGGTGAAAAGGGGTTAAATGTGTTTTAAAAGAATCCTTGATATATCATTAACCGGGAGTACTATAATAAATTATTTAACTTCATAATATTGCCCGAAAAAATGCATATTTGCGAAATTCGAAAATTAAGGGGGTGAATAGCCGTAAAATGTGTTTTTCATTAATCCGTGATTTCTCCTAAACCATTTCAGATAGTGATGTGATTTTATTATGATGCTTAGGTAAATATCTAAAAAGTATTTTTACAATTTTTTCGAAATTCGTACTAGAAAGCTCTTAAAAAAATAAAACGTGTTTTTAAATTAATCCCACTTATCTCCTAAACCAGTGGAAATATTGAAATGGTTTTTGCTTTAAAATAAATCTTACGTAAATATAAAAAAAGTAATTTCAGGATTTTCGAAACTCGTCCTTGAAAGCTGCTAAAAAAATTAAATGTGTTTTCAAATAATCATCTGTACCGCTTATACCCGTTGATGTATCGAGATGATTTTTTGATAAGAATGAAGCTTATGTAAATACCTACAAATCAAATTCAGGTTTTTATGAAATTCTAAAATTAAGTTGGTAAACGCAGTAAAATGTTACAGTCTCCCGAAAAAAGGGAATGATCACGGAGAAATAATTCAACAGTCGTTTCTTTTTGCCAACCTACTCATAAATAAAACCTCTTTGGACTGTAGCCACTACACACGAAAGAATTATCACGGCATTCCTTTAACATTCACTCAGGTATTGTATAAAGTTTGTGGTGTGGAAGGGGTGGGATTACGGGTTCGTATCTCGTGCAAGACTTTGCGATGGGAATTACTATGACATCATACGAGCATATTGCGCGCACTCTTTACACTGAGCTAAGACAGTTAATTATAGTTCACTGTTATTTAGCACGCTAGCTGTTAAATGCCTTCATCACATATTATCTAGAGTAACAGTTTACATTACATAATTTCAACCGGGCAACGCCGCAGCTGGCCAGCTAGTGTTTATATATAGAGCTTTCTCGCTTGTCGTACTTGCTTTTCTATCCATCTACCTTAAAAGTTTACAAACTAAGATTTCATCTGAGTAATTAAGTTGTCATGTAAAATAAAAAAAAAAATTTAATTCCTTTTTTTAAGTACTTACGTAAGCGTCATTCTGACGCGGAAAACACCTCAATATCTCTATTGGTAATGGTAAGTATCATCGGTTGACAATAAACAAATTTTATGCCTTTTCATCCCGTTAGGTGTTGAATTTCCACAAATATTAACTTCACACATTAAACATATTGTTACAAGTTTGAGAGCACAAACTTCATATGTGGGCAATTCCCATGAGTTCTTTGGGATAGAGGTCTTATAATTACAAATAAAAGAGTTAAATTAAGTACTGGATTTAATAGCTCACAAAGCTACGAAATACACAAAACAGTAATCAACTAGAACTCTCACAACACAATTAGTTATGCACACAATTACTCC
>PNEQ01086730.1:0-20499 GCA_003012365.1 Medauroidea extradentata | reverse complement strand
GGCTTGAAGTGCCTATCGAAAGCAGCTACCAGGTCAACATATGTCCATTCCCCCGACGGATGCGGGAACGTCGTCACAATGTCGTCCGACTGCTCACCCAACAAATACAGTAGCAAATCAGTCTTTGTAGCATCGTTGCTTGCCGCCTGGCCTGTGAGGTTAAGATACCGCTCGAAACGTAATTTCCAACGAGGCCACGCATTAGCATCAGCGAAATCGAGCGGGCCTGGTGGTTTTATGTGATGGTTGCTCGGCCGCTGCATCTTATCAGTTTCTTTACCGTCCTCTCCGTCCATTTTGAAGGGCCGTTCGGTAGGCTACAGACGTTTTGTTTTTGTCAAAATGTACTTTATCACACGCACACCACCACTACCGAAACGTATATCTTATTGTTTACCGCTGCCACCATGTTGCATAATCATTGTGGGTCTGGAAGGGCGTTAATAACTAAGACCATTTACGTGTAACTCGACGGCACATGCCGATCCTTGATCCTTAAAACCCCGCGGCCATCTTGCCAACTACCACCCTAGTCAAGGATACAACAGCATCAACACTCCATCTTTGTCCCGAACTGAGGTATGAGTCGGTATGATGCTGGCGGCAGCAGGGTTGCCAGATCACAAATATAGGCGTATCGTGCAGTGAAGCGAAAATTCTCGTGCGGAATATCGAAACATTCGTATTTCTGGGAATTCTTGTAACAGTGTACGAGAGACAATGTACCATACATCGTGCACACACTAAATCCTCGTACAAATACGAGAATCCTCAGACACGTGGCAATGCAGTATGATGCATGCGCACAAGCTATTCCTGTCACAATCAACAAGCATGAGAACAACAATCATGCCCGTATTTAAGTTTATAAACGTTTATAAAGTAAAAAAAAAAAAATGTATATTAAGCAAATAAGCTGTTGTGAACTATGTACGATTCCCGTCAAAATTAAAAATATTATCTACCTGCTCAGACAGCAACATAAGCAAAATTTTATTTTTCTCTGTAACTTTGGAAATTTCCCTGTCATTTCCTTGTTGGAAAAATGCCCTGATTTTTCCCGGTTTTCCACGTTGGTCGCCATCCTGTATTTGGCTGCTTATTCTCTTTTCTAGGTAACATTATTTCAGAAGTAAACAAATTTACTGTAATGGTATAACATTGCATCACTCCTGCTGATAATTGGCTTAATTTGTTCACCTAACATACTACAGTAATACCTTCTTAAGAAGTTACATTTACCCATTTATAGCCCAGTAACCGAAAGAAAAAAAATGGGGAAAGAAATTGTGTAGTTGTGAAAATTTTCTTAGGTGTAAAGGAAAGTATACCAAACAACTTACTAAAAAACCCTGCTGGTGGGAGGTGAGCGGGGAGTGGGAGGACCGTTTAAATGTTCATTTTAGTGGTTTTCCTTAAGTAGTGCCCAAAGTATGGGATTTCGCAAAAAGCAATCCATATACAAAAATTAAAAGGATATAATGTCCCACAAAAACCGCAAATAAAATATTCCTATAAAATGAATACTGAAGGAAATACAGGATGTTGAAAACTGCATAATTTTGAAACTTCTTGCTATGTTGGTCTTATTTTTAAAAAAATCAGGCGATAATTTGACTTTTGTCATGTTTTGCACAAAAAAGTATAAAAAAAGAGGGTGTACATACCACTAAAACTTACGATCATTATTATTGTGGAATTTAGAAACATGATATGGAATGAATATACATTTAAAATATGGACTGAAAGCCATTATATTTTCAGTGTTAAAACATAAATTTTCAAGTTGTAAAGAGTTTATATATATATATATATATATATATATATATATATATATATATATATATATATATATATAAATTTTTTGCATATTTTAAAATGTTCTGTTTATTAAAATAAATGAAGTTTTTTTAATAATAAAGTTTTTTTACTACTATAAGTACTAATTACCACAATAAATGTTTACTTGTCTTTTTTCGTGATAAATTGAAATTTCATTATGTACGTAACATATTAAAATACAAAATACCTAAATGACATCTTCTGCATGGACGTCATCCATTCAAAACTCTTCTTCTCCTTCTTCTTCTGAATGTGCACTGTTAGTGCATGTACCATGGCAGGTTCCACAAACAGATGTGCATTTAAAGCCTGCTTTCCAACATCCACATCATACACCACACCCATTTGTACGGCAGCAAAATATGTTGTTTAGAACTATGTCAGAAGCCACCGGGTCCAATGTTTTTATTGAAAATAGGGATTCATCTTCTCCTCTGGCCCATCCCCACTGATCAGGAGGTAAGTAGTTATCGAGCCACTGTTAAATCTCCAAATACATTTTCAATGAGTGTTGTCTTGCTGAGCCTTTGGTCGGAGGAAGTGAAGAGAGATTTGCTTTGGTCTTGGTTGATGATTTGAGGAATGTTGAATACTGACGATCATTCAAATTACGTTGTTTAGCATTGGCTGTGTACACAGCAAGGAACATCTTCTCACCAGCTTGTGACACAGCATCAGGTGTAGATGAGGGGCTATAAAATATTTCAGCAATATTTCTCATCAGATTTTGTTGTGTTTTGTATAGTGTGACAATAGCATTTATTATAAATGGCTGAGGTCATATCACAGCCACTGAAGACGTGAAGGAGGTTGGATTGAGAAAATGGTAGTTCTTGGAGAGAACTACTTTACCCCTGCTAGGCTTAAAGAAATAAATGTTACTATGTGGTGGTGCCAAAGCAGTCAGTAGCACTACCAAGTCCACGTCTTCCCCAATGATAACCACATTGGGGGAAGTGCTTGCTTTTTCTATCCCACATTTCACAATTGTAATATCAGCATCACCTGTAGTGTACTGTTTGGTGGAATTCCCCCAAACTTTACCAACCACTTTAGGAGGTCTAGGAAGGGTAAACCAATAAGGTAAACCGATCAAGACAGCTCCTAGGTCAGCTAAGCAAAAAAAGGGGAAAACAGCACTAATGTGGACACACAAGTTGTTGATCGGTGCTCCTTATTAGAGGTCAGAGAAAGGGCCGAGCCTCCTTTCCCCAACAATTCACATTAAAAACTATTAATTTAAGAGACCATACAAAAATTAATTTTAATTTAGTAGCATGAGAGCCTCTGAATATTAATCATTATGAAAAGAGTTAGGTCCAGTAAATAAAATTGTAATAAGAATTCCGAAAATATATTGTTTATTTTTTAATACCTTGATTAGTTGATTAGAAGAATAATAAAATATTTGCACGAGTATTTGGTGTATGTAACTTAATACATTAACAAATCAAGAAAAGCACATATGGCTTAAGAATATCATGATAAATAAATTAAACAAGGGGATCCCCAAAAGTTAATAAAGAACTTACATTTTAATTTTACATATTTTAACAAATTTTAAATTTTCGTGGTTCAATTAATTTTGCAGAGATAGTGATTGAATATTAAATAAAGTTTCAAATTTGAATAATTAGTGCTGTGTGCACATCAAGTAGTTAGGACGAGAGAAGGAAAATAAATATATTTAGGCTGGACTTTCCTAGCTGTCCTTCATGGGGACACTCTTGCCACCGCCGAAAGATGTTACTTCTCCATCTCGCCTATGGCTACTGATGACGGTACAGCAAAAGGACGAGTAGAAATAATGTTACTTCTACATCGGTAGATGTAGACAAGCCAAATCCCTCAAATACTGGATAGGCTTCCTTTCCTTCTACATAGCAAAGAGTTGACACCGCGTGGCGGGGACCGCCGTGGCGGAAATCTTGTCGGATTACGACATTACAAAACGATAAAGAGCACTAAGCGTTTGGCTGTTGTTCACGCAATAATTTGTAAGAAACAACAAGGTCGAGACAAAGGAATGCCTAGAGGTTATAGGCCGGCATAGAGTCGTAGCTACTTAATGTTACCAAAATAGTATTTCGACAGTATCAAACAATACTTCCTAACATAATATTTTAAAACACACACGTGTTTTAATAATCATAACATATTTTAATTCAAATTTTACCAATAAAAAAATTTGTTTTATTCATTGGAAAACATTATCAGATCATGATTAGAGTTAGTCAGATGTATTACACAAGAACTGTTCCATAATTATACAACACTGCATTAATCACACATAAATAATTGCCTGAAATTTTCCTTATAAAATACTAAGCAGTTAACTGCAATTAGAATTTCACCAAAGATTAAAGAAATAAACAGTGCTGGGGTGGAGTATATATCTAGTTATCACTACGAATAGATGAACTAGACAAAACAAAATAAACAAACAAAGAGTATGTGTCAACAAAAGACACACACTCCCTCCCCTAAAGCCGAACACAGGGCGGTACATGGGGTCAGGCACTACAGTAGGCCACACCACACACAAAACACTAAGATTAAAGGACTACATATAACACACAATTATATTAAAGTTTAAATCTCTTAAGCTTCCGCAGAAGCAGAAGAAACAACAGATAAAGGTACAACAATAGATCTCTCTGGCACAATGGGATTACTAGAAGGTTGACTCGAAACAGTAAAACAAAATTTTGATTTCAACCAAAATATCACAAAAGGAACAATACATAATATGGTAAAACACACAAGAATTGTGGAAATGAGACTAAGGTTATCATTGGGTAGTGGAAGACGAGGATGAAGGAGACTAAGGACATCATGAAAGTCACCGAGGATGAGAATTTAAAAGGGAATCAAGTTCCTTGATAAGAGAATCATTCATAGACATATTGGGAAAAGTAGAAAAATGTAGAGAGGTTAGGTTGGTGACTAATTAGGAACATGAACAACAGGTAAAGAAAGGTTATAGTGAACAGCAGAATAAACTGTTCCGAAGGTTTTGAAGAAAGGACTAATGATATCACAGTGTGAGGCATGGTTGATTAAGCCACTCCCTGATAAGGAAAGTGTGAAGGGAGAATAGGATTCTGTTGTAGACCTACACAAAAACTAACATCAATAGAGGAGTTGGTTGCAAAGATCCAATGTGCTGAGGTTTTACATAAGAGGGAAGGTTAAGGTTCATCACAGACTTATCACAAAATTTAAAATACGGTTTTCCAGAGAAAAGATTAAATTCACAATTATCAATATGTGTGTCGACAAAAGGAAATGAAGCTGGATACAAGGTGATGCCATGATTTTTGCAATCAGACAATGAACGTTACATACCTGTTCAAGTTGGGAGCCAGAAAGGGGAATGGAAAGGTGTGATATTTTTCAAACAAACTATCCTAACTGGCTAAGAGAATGTTAATTGCAATGTTAAGAGAAGAATTATAAACAATCACCTGAACAGTTGAGAGTCCATAATACATACATAAATTTTCTGGTATCGCAGATGCTCCCATGTGTAAAGGTAAAGTGACATGTTAAATATTTTCAAGAACATTAAAAAATGATGCAGCATTTAGCAAAGTAGTACTTAATTTTCCATGTACACTAGTTTCTGTAGCATGTCGCAGATCAAAAATTTCTAATCTAGCATTTGAAAGAGCCTCACTAATACGTAATAGCATTGTATTCAAATCAATCCTAAAACTCAATGTTACAATTCTTTCAACAGTTTCATGTATCAAATGACGTATGTTAGAATACAAAGAATTATAATGATCAAAATATAACTGACTTAATTTTTTGATGTACAAAGTGTTGTTGATTAATCTGTCTTCGAGATTTTTTAACAAAATAATTTGGTTTTGCTACACTAGCAGAAATGTCATCTTCAGAATGTTCAATAGAATTTAAACAATATTCCAAAACTCTTAAATCTTCACTATCCAAAGTACTAATAACAGTTTTCAAAATTTTGCCTCCAAAATCAATTGATGCACATTTTGATCGTGTTGGTAACAGAGAGGTCAAAGTTTCAGTTTCAGATTTGAATGCAATAAAGCTATCTTTCAATTAGAGTACTGTAAAATTATAATTTATATCAAAGGAGGTGTTTATAGAGAGATGTCTTCCCTCATTCTCATGCACTGATACCACAGTATTTAACAAAGACTCAAATCCGTTACACTCTTTTTCCAGAGCAAGCAAATCAAAATTGAGAACTACGGAGTAAAAATTGTCGGAAAACAAGAGGTCATCTTCTCTCTCGAAAACGATGCCAGAGTCCAGAGGAGTAATGGTGACCGTCGATGAAACAACACTGCTCACAATCAGGAGCATGAAGAATAATAACATGGTGACCATGTCTATCACAACAGGACAGGAGAAGAACGCTAAAACAAACAACACGCTACCCTACATGGTTGAATTAAGAGTGATTAATATCTCAACGACATCAATGTCGAGAGACCCATAAGTGTCCCAAAATGTTGAAGGACAAAGAACTAAAATACTACTGTAACCTAAATCACCAAGAAAGGCAAAGAACACATCTCTCATAAATAAGTTGAGGAAATAATACATACATACATACATACATACGTACATACATACGTACATACATACGTACATACATACGTACGTACATACATACATACATACATACATACATACATACATACATACATACATACATACATATATCCCAACTTACTTTTATTTGAACTAGCACAATTTAAATTTAACAATAAAAATTATTTAGCATAAAAAAATTTTACCTAGTACGGCAGTTTTTTTATTTTTGGTGCGTGCACACGAATAAATAGACCTAAAGACTAATACAAGTGGGTGATCAGACCACTGTTAATACAAGTGGGTGATCAGACCGCTGTACAAAAGTCGAGGTTATAAAAATTCAGACAATGCTGGTAGCTACCCTGTGAACAACAAAAACACACAATGCACAGTTAGAATCTGCAGCTCCTAAACTGCGGAGAAAATTAAAAATAATTTCTTTTCAGGTGGGAGACATGAGCTCTAGTTAATAAATGACCCGTCTCAGGGTCAGCGAGACTAGCAGTTACAGGCGTAAGAAAATGCTGAAAACTACAAAAACTAAAACTATACAAAACACAAAATAACTAAGGCGTAAGAAAATGCTGAAAACTACAAAAACTAAAACTATACAAAACACAAAATAACTATTGCGCTTCAAGTCTCTATATATATCGGAAGTATCTGTATTTATGTACGGCCGCAGAACCTAGCTATCTACATACCCATATGTTATAATGATGAGTTACCAAGAGAGTGGTTGTTCTGAACTTACAATATACCTATATACTGGCACATATATGACAAATATAAACTTAAATTTATTATTTTACTTTTTAGTTCACATTTTTTTAAAGAGAAACTTCTTTTTTACTTTTTTAGTCTCAAATTTCTGGAACTTATTTATTGGTTTGTCGGACTACTTTATACAAGTAATAGCAATTTAAATAAGAGCAAAACATAATTTTAATGATATAATGATAAACGTGTAATGTAACCCATAATATTGTATTGTCTCCAAACTTAAGTATGCCAAATTTAAGCTCAATCAGATATCAACAAATGGTTGAAAAATGGTTTACAAATTTTGAAACGGTCACCTTACATAGGAACATAAGTTTCATACAAGTTTGTAACAATGAAAGCATATAGTTTAAATTACTTGACGCAAAGCAATTAGATTTATTTTGTCGATTATGCATTCATAATGCAGAGGTGAAAAAACAAAAAATATTAAATGCAGTGTATTACGTAATTGCAAATGAAAAATGTTTTTTTTTCATCCAAAAAAAATTATAAATGCAATACAATTGGAAAAAAATAAATAAAACAACTACATTTTAACAGTAGCAAAATGTTATTTCAAATTCTATAAGAACTAATCATATTCACTCTTTCACGTTTAATGGCTTGATTATAAACTTAACATTGTAAATGGAACTTCAAAAATCAAAATCTGTTTAGAATTGAAACCTTACTGTTTTTCACAAGTTTGTTATTATAGCATTTTATAGCACAACTTTTGGCCAAATATAAAAAATTTTAATGCTTGCAAATTTATTGAACCCTTACGTCAGTTTTAGAAACCGGCTTTTTATTTATTTACAACACTGCAAAATGTATGTAAAGGATTTTTAATGAATCTGACCTTAGAAGGAGAAAGGAGGTTTCAAGAATTTATTCACTGAATGCAAAACAAGAATTTGAAACCGTTTACGTTATAATTTTACTTGAAGTTATTACAGACTTTATGTAAGTACCTACACATAATTTAAAAAAAAAAAAGTTGGGTTCTCCCACTGACAGGTTTTTTCTAAACATTGAATTTGGTAGCACGCACAATTAAATTGATAAATAAATAAAAAAATAGGTACAGTAAAAACCTTCTTGCCAACTATGTTACGTCGGCTACTAACAAAGGATTTTCGTAATGTCAATCTAGATGTAGCAAAATTTATTGTTAGGTTTTATTTTTTTATTCAGTAATGGTGGGAAATATGTTAACGTTAATCAATCAATTAACAATACATTCCTCCTGAAAAACAGAACCCCAAAATTCTTAAATACATAAGAAGCTGTGGTGGTCGAGCACTTGCGTTACACCTAGGCAATCCAAGTTCTAACCCTGGTGTTTTATGTCAGGATTTACGCATGTAGAATCGTGTCGGATGATGTTGCAGATCGGCACTTTTTTTTCGGGGATCTCCCATTTCCCCCACCCTTGCATTCCAGCACTTCTATATACTCATCTAATTCACCATCATTGACTCAGAATGTCTTTGGTGATAATATCCTTCAGTTCCGCAACAAACTAAGTAACAGTTTTTAAATATTTTATGTTGACTTTCTCCAGTATCTGTTTTTTCCTGGATTGGTTAGCGGCTAATGTGATAGTTTTTTGCTGACTTGACGAATCCTGACTACAGCTCTTTCACTCACACACGTGTACTTCGCTGCTCTTTCTGGTTGGTCTCTTAGAGGCTCAGGTATTTACTTGTTGTTTCTTTATCACAGCACTGAATAACGGTTTTCATTATTTTCCGCTCTCTGCAAATGCATCTCATTTCCGCGCTGCTGCAAGCTACCACCCTCACCTTCCATTTTTGGGTATACATTGAGGGTCAATATTTTCCTAACAGCTACTACACTGCTTTCGACTGTGTGACGCCTCGTTATCTGCTCTTCTTCCCCTGTCCCGTTGTCCCCGCACCCCCACGCTGTGAGAAGCCAAGATAACTGCCTACAATAGTACTAACCACATTATACAGTTTTTGGTGACATGGTCTCAGAAGCGACTGACGACTAGCCCTGGCAAGTACGAGTGGTCCAATTTCCAGTTTGTTTACCTTGGAAGTTTGTGCATACTTCTGCCTTCTTTCGGCTGCTAAATGCAATAGATTTTTCACCATCTTTCTTGCCTATTCATTCCACTCTTCTTCGTCAATATCTCCAGGCAGGAAGGGTAGGCAGCTTAGTGGGGTCAAAGACGACAAAACGTCTGCCTGCGAGTACTTCCAATGGGGTCTATGATGTTGACTTATGTACGGTGTTGTTCATGACGAATTCAATAATAGGCAAACTGTCTTGACAGTTTTGTTGCCTGTCATGACAATAACTTCTCAAAATATTTCCCAGAGTTTTCATGCACCTTTCTACCAGGTTATGTAGCAAAAATTCTCTGTCATTTACCTCTAGAAGTACTGTTTGTACAACTTTAGTTAGTGCACATGTTTGTTTGGACCCTCTTGTATGGTCGGACCCCTTAACCTCCATTAAAGGCTCGCAGGTGAACGTTCGGGACCCGTCTACCCTGACCTCCAATAGTTTAACCCCTTGTTGCTACTGGCACCTGGGGCTTCCCAGTCTCCCTGGTTTCGTTGTTCTGTATAGAAATATAAAGACAGGTGTTCCAGGATCAAGTGGCTGCTGGTTGGCAAAGTAGCCCCCTTGAAGGCGTACCTGGCCCCATTTGACCTTGATTGAAAGTAGGTGGTGGAGAGTCGTTACTTCTTATCCCTTCAGCTTCACCTTGTCCAACGTGAGTTAAGCTGAGCGTTGTGATATGCGGCACTGTTGACTGTCTTGCCAGTGTCAGGTGTGTTTCTCTGTTTACCGGCGATGCACTGTTTATTTCCTTCCTGTTCTTTTGCCGGATCTTCTTCTTCTTCGCTGGAAGACCACCTGTATCCTCGTCATCCACGTCTTCTGTTGAAACGACGGCCAGAATAGTAGTTCCTTCCACTGAATCGTTGTCCCTCTCTATCACCACTATCATAGTGACCAGACTCATAAGGATGGTAATTTTCAGTACTACATGTACGCCACATTGGCCTTCACTGCGGTACATGTTTCTATTGCGTTGTTATGGTGGGGTGGTATACAGAGGCAGTGTTCTGTCATACTGTGTGCATCTTTCCCCTCCCTTACTACCTTGCTGGCACTGTAGCCTGTCGAATTGATCGAATTCCAGTAGGTCATCCCTGAAGGTAGTCAACTCATGGTTATAACGGCTTGCCTAACGAGTTTGCTAGCGATAGGGAAGTTGGTGTATTATCCTCGTCGCTAATTGGAGGGTCGAAGGGTGAGACTTCTCGTACATTTCAGAGAGGTGACTCTCCAGGTTTTTACCTTTTTCAGGAATAAATCGTTCCGCATGAAGCTGGACCCGCAGGTTACCCCAAATTTTCCTATTCCAAAATTATACTAAAAATTTGCAATGGAATTCTGCGTAGTAGCTTATATCAGCCCGGGCGACTTCCCACCAATAATGAGGTGCAAATTTTAGTCCTCAATTTAGGCATCTTAGCATGTCCAAATCTGCTAGCATAAAAAGACTTTCTTTAAACTTGCGTAAGAAGTTTACCTAGTTTTCTCCTACCTTTCCTTCAAAAGTAGGAAGCTGTTCCACCCACAACTTCGAAGGGTGGCGTGAATGTGTGCGATCTGAAGAGATGGTGTACTATTTTGTTCCATCACTGCGATTTCCGGATTGTGAATTAACGGAAGCACTTGTATTCAGTGATGGTGTTACCTCAACATTCACCTGCAAGTTGGCATTCTGTACCCTCCTTTAGTCTGTAACTACCCTGTCTAGTTTATTTCCTATAACCTCCAATTTGTTGTCAACCTGAGTAAATAATCAACCTGGCATTTCTGATTGTGTGACACTGGTAGTTTTCTCCTGATCCTGTAGGCGTTGTGAAAATGTCTGTCAAATGAGTCCAACAGTGCAGACATTAGGACTTCAATTTGCTCGGTAGATATACTGGTATTGGGTCTTCTTTCCAGCTGTTTCACTTGGTGTTCAAATTCAGTAATTTGTAATGTGCAACGTTCATGCACAGAGGTCACTTATTTTCCAACTGATTCTATTTTGGTGCTAGCCTCTCCTCTGCAAAATGTCTTGTGACGTCTCTTCATCGGGCACATTTGTTGTACATTATTGCTGGTGCAATATCATCATTCTCTATGGTTCCACTAGAAAAGTCTGCCGCTTCGGTGTTAGCCTGGTCTAACTGCAGTAATGTATTTTCTTCCTCCATGATTGTTATGCTGTACTCTTAAGAATTATAGTTATAATGCATTGTTTTTCTTAAATTATTTGATGTACTCTTCTTACTCAATAAATAATGAATAACAGGATATTCCGTAGATTAGTTTATTGCCAAACTAGCTCGTGCACGTTGTTGCAGTGCCATAATTCTATGAAACGTAGCAATTCTTATTGGAATATCTCTTGCTACCCTACTACAGAACTTACTAGTGTTTATTTTACAGACGATTATCATGTGTACGCATATAGTCTGTCTCACGAAAGAATTCCATTTTTTGACAGTTTTGAAGGCTATTGTGTGACCCAATTTCTGCAGGAAATAACTTTTAATTTTGATAAATTGCACAGTTTGAGACCCAGCTAAGTGTGTTAGTGCAAAAGTTACTTGTGGCAGAGGAAAACACTGCTTATTTCATGGAAACAACTAAAAAAATAAATGCAAACACAAATGTCAAAAAGTGGAATTGTTATATGAGACAGACTATACTACTATAGGCATATTACACAATGCATGTTAGGTTACGTAGTGTAACCTCACAATGCATGTGAGGTTACGTAGTGTAACCTGACTTATCAACATTCAAATGCAAGCCCTCCACTCTGAAATGCAATTCACAACACACTTATAGCTACGTTACTAATAAAAGATGTAGCATATATGGGTTTGCATTGATAAATTTCTAGATGGTTCAGTGGGAAAAATCAGTTGAAGCTATTTAGACCTCAGAATAAGAAAAAAATGGAAATATTTCTGTAAATCAACAAACCTTATGAAGTTGTTAAAGGTCAAATTTAAATAATATCGGTATTCACTTGCCATTAACTGCCAGCCAGATATTCCTATGTGAATATGTTAAATAATTGGAATCGGTAGAGTAAACTGAGTGAGTCTATTTAAATCATGTTAGACGTAAGTTATATAAGTTCATAAACTAAAGCCAGGAACATTTAGTAACATGGAGGAGTTTAGCGTCTATCCTGCACATCGTATGACGCCAAATACGTAAGACTGCTTCAATTATCTCTCCCACAGTGGTTCAGACCGGCCTCGAGCACACCTCGTAGAGTTGCTCCTCTCCTTCTGACGTCTTCCCTTAGGCCATCGGACACATATGGTTATAGTTCATTAGCACATGATATTGAATCGCGGAAGACTAATTAATATAACTTTGCGGTAGTCCCGAGTCCAGGCCCTTTTGCCACTTTCATAACTCCGTCTTCTTCACCGAGGCGACCTGAACTAACATCTTGACTCGACTTTAATTAATTAAGGTAAATCCCAGAGCCAGCAACTACCTTTTTGCTGACGCACTCCTCATCGTCACTCGTAATAATAATAAAAAAATATGTCCAAAGGAAAAAAACAATAGTTGTTTTTAGAAGCGTTAATCCACCAGCAAATTAGCACTCGGCAAAACAGTTCAAAATTTTGCGGTTGTGCTGTGAGAATGGACATTGGATAGTCATAGAGCGAACAGTAAGTCGCAATCTAAAATGCAAATAATCTGGTCTGGTAAAAATTTAAGTTTACATATTGTCATACAACAAGCAAAAACACTATTCTCCTTACACAACTTAATAGTAATCTGAGGTCTGGTCAAAATTAAATAATGTCTTGCATATAATAACAAATTGCATAGGAAAATAAATTAATTCTTCAAAACAGAAAGTATATTCGCCAAAGATTGCAGCATCAATTGTTTTTCAAAACTTTGTGAACATAAAATAGCAGAAAATAATTGAAATCTGCTGTGATCAATAGTATTGTAAGTTGGTTATCATGAAACAACATTAAACATTCTTCTTATTCTTACAGTTTTCATAGCCTGTACCGCTACTATCTAATTTTTAAAAAGCACTTGTGTGCATTATGGCTTTCACCGATTATAATTTGCTTGAAATGTGCATTATATCATACCCAAGTAAATTGTATTTACCCTGGAGCAAAATGAACTATTTTCTGTTGGAGTATATTTTCAACTTTTTCATTTCTTACCCAATAGGGATTGGTAAAGTTTCGAAAAATGCACAACAAAATTCCACTATTCACGTTATGATATTACCTGGCAAGCTGGACAGTGAGAGAGGTTCGAGCTGCTATCAGGCTAGCATTGGGAAACCACGGAAGACAGCAATTAACCTCATCCTCCTCGTAGTGGCATAATAATGAGGGCAATCACACCAATATAATGTTTTGTTACCAAGTAAACTAGCTATGTTGTCTGCCAGCACTCATCCACTCAAGAACAGTCCACCTCTCGTCCGGGGCTCGTGGGTCAAGCCTCGTCTCCTTGTCTGTCGATGCCCTCTACCTCATCAATACAGCTTTCGGTAAGGTTGTCAGTTTTAATTATGTGGTAGCAATCCTCAAATTAACATAATATATCAATAATAAGTAATATTGTGCTCCCCTCTTATTAATATAATACATTATAACCATTTTTGTATTCAGAGTACCTGCCCTAGAAGTAGAGTAAATTCCCATTTTAACCACAAATGCCTAAGTCATAATCAACCTAATCAACCTCCGGCCCCCAATTAATTAATTAACTTTTATTTTATTAGCTGAATAAATTCCCCCCCTCCACCCAACCAGTAAAACTCTAAATATAAAATTAAAATTTCTGTTCAATACCAATTAAAATTATCAACATGTTAAATATTCCATTTTAGTTGCTATTAAAACATTATTTCAATTACACTCCTCCACCAATTATCTGGCATGTTCGGGGGACGATGTGTGCCGAATGTTTGAATTTGCAGAATAACTGAAGGAAAAAATTAACAAAATATAATAATTTTGATAAATGCAGTAATTGTACCATGAATAGCGTAATCCTATACTTTCAGTTCAGGTGTTATTCATTATTATTATTAAAATACAGTGAAAAATAGTTTGAACACACACAAAAACATCAATGTAAATGCTACCTACTACATACTAATAAGACGCGGGTGGTACCTGCGAGTTATCTGCACAACCATTAGCTGCTCTCCCTCCCCCCTCGCCACTGCACAACTGTCTCGTCCTGGGTTGCCGCCCGGTGCTCGCTGACTCGTGGACCAGTTGTGACTGGCCGCGTCTAGCGACAGCAGTTTCCTTGTTTACCTCAACTAATTGCTACTTGTCTGTAGATTTTACACGTACATATATTTTTTAACTACGAAGTTAAGTTATTTCTACTAACTGTCCACCCCTAATAATGTACCATTTATAAGTCACATACACAAAGTTACTTACGAAATATTTACACAACAATAGGTATGTATGTTACACGCAAATAAAGTCAGCATTTCGAGTTTTCTAAAGTTGGCAAATGGCTAATGGCTCGTGTATATTTACCGGCCTAATCAATATCACTTTTGCCGTACAAGTCACTCGTGCTGAGTGTTGCATCACTTGCTTCAGTGCGTGTACTTGTAGAGGCTGGCAATTTCTTGAACATATCCGTCAAACGTTGCAGTTTTAAGTGTCTTGGCCTCTCGTATATTAACTGCTTCTGACTCGTGCACAAGGACATGATTTGTTACTGAGAGAAATAGCTTCACTGCTGCAGACCAGTTATTAAGCGCTGTACATGATAAAGACACTCATCTTGCGTGATTTTCGCGGCTGGTTCTTCTTCGTCATCACTGACACTCGTCATCATCTTCTTTGTTTGTCACGTGTGTCACAGATTCAATTATTTCCTGTTCAGTTAAGTGATGAACAACAGGGACGTCAATGTTAACTTGAAGCCATTCCTTGACATTTTCATCGTGTAGGCCTAATTCATAAACTTAGGGATTGTAATATTTTTGGGATACTGTAACAGTGTGCTCACTGTTGTTTCAAAGAATTTAAAATCATCAATTTCACTTTCTTCGTCGTCTGTCACGTCTGCAAATGCTAAGGTTAGCTAAATCAGATTTCATTTTTTTAACCCCCCGCCCCCCTCCCTTGCCAATAAAATAATTAATCCTCTGGCATATTTCATTAGAATTTAAGGTAATTTTAAAAAATCTATTGGCTCAAAACAATAACAAAACACATTTACAATCAACAAGTGAGCCACAGCTGCGAGAAGAAAAAAATCTATGAAAAAACTTACAAAACTCCCCAATGGAACGCTCGGCGAGCCGGCGCATGGTGAGTTAGGCCATCCTTGTGCACGCCGTTAACAGGAGAGAAGTGATGACTAACACCACCGAGCCGTCAGTAAAACCTCTTTATAACGACCCCTCACGGTTCCCCGAGGTTAGGGTCGTTATAGAGAGGTGATCGTTATAAGATTTCGGACCCATTTGTAACCCTATATGTAAAAGTAGGCCGTTTTCGCATTAAGTCCATGTTCAGTCATCTTAAGAAATAATAAATCTTACATTTAAACTTAGCTATAAACAAAATTTATGACCAGTCATCTTTTACAGAAAAGGCAATAGTGTATTCTACTCTCTGGGCTTTGCTTTTAGGCAGTGAATGCTTAGAAAGTCACACGCTGTGAGGTTACGTGCCGTGTCGCCGCTTGCTTGTTATCTGCCAGCCAAGAGGATAGACCATGATGTGAGGGAGGTGGGGGGAGGTGAGTGCCGGAGATGGCTGCGCGCGCATGCACCGATCAATACCACAGCCACAGCAGCTGTCCTCTTCAGCGCGTCAGCATGCTCTGCCTTGAGACCGACTGAAAGATAATTGCGGGCGTGCACTGTGACGTAACGTTATCGCTCAGTTAAAATATTAAAGTTCCATGTCAATGTGTAAAATATTTTGTTCATGACAAAGAAAATGTAGCGACATGGCCCCCACTCTACTAAAAGTGTACTATTAATTAGTTAACAGCATAGTCGTAGCGGTTGTACAAGCACAGGTTTAAATTTATTAAAGAGTACACAAGGAAAAAAAAAAATCATGAAAAAACTACAAGTACACTAGCAAAAAACTTACCAGACATAATATCCAACAAACGTGATAAATTAGGCAGATCTTTTGTTTACTATGTATTATCACTGCGTTGACGGGACACTAAACAAACACACAATAAAAGAAAGTCTGACACATTAAAGGGCCGAACAACTGTTTCCTATTTTTTAAAAAAGTCCTCCGCTTACAGGCAAGTTTTGTGCTCTAAGTTGGGAGAACCATTCCAGCACAGCTTCCTCCAAATTGGCGTGCATCGTACGCCATAGTTTTTTAACGTTTGCATTGCGTCCCTTCTGCACTGCATTTACAATCTCGTCCCTCATTTTTAAGATTGTAACCAATGTTGATTTCGGGATGCCGAACTCCTGCGCCATCTCTGACTTCGGCTTCTGTGTCGATTCCACTTTCTCGATTATTTCATACTTCAGAAGCAACAAGCCGACTCGCTTTCCACTTATTGTGGAAATATTGAAAGTCCGTATGAAGTTTTAAAAAATGTACGCGTCGTCAATAATCGTTTACAGAATCAAGCCTAATAATCGTAACCAAATCGAAAGCCAAAAAAACTGTGTGGGTCGTCAATAATTATTTACAGAATCAAGCCTAATAATCGTAACTAAATCGAAAGCCAAAAGAACTGCGTGGGTCATCAATGATCGTTCACAAACTTAAACCAAATAAATTACCAAATTTAAATAGTGAAAATCAAAGCGTAACAAGCAGTCATAAATCGTAAAAAAACCAAGATAAATCCAAAAGTCACGCAGTAAAGTTGTCATAATAGAGCAAACAGAGTGTGTGTAGCATATCTAACAGCAAGTGAGAGAACACTGGCATGGGGATGGGAAGATAAAGAGTATCGTTATGGCAAGAGAGGGGAAGGATGAGCTACCGCTTGCCGCGTGGAGTACAGTTCTCGCCACTAGAAACGCAACACGGTGCAAAAAATCCTATTTCTTGCAGATTTCCTTAAAATTTAAAATAAAAAAAAATAATAAAAAATCACGGTTTTCCAAAAAGGGTTTTTATAAAATGGGTTGTCATAAAGAGGTTTTACTGCATTTTCGTTTCTCTCCCGCTCGCTCCAGCAAGAAAATTCAGAAAATTCCCGAGATAAACTGGGGGGGAAAAAAAATGAAAACTGAATTAAAGTTTACAAGACAACGGTAAAATAATAATTAAATGTGCTTGTAGACAGCAGCGCTAGTGAAACAAACTAGTTGGTCTGCTCGCTAAAATTACTTTGCACTAGAGCTGTTTTTTAGCGTCGGAGAAACAAATAATTACGTTTACGGTAATAAATCAGTTGTGTAAAGTCTGCATAAATAATATTATGTTTTTTTTTTTATAAATTCACTGGTTTCATCACTGTATGCGAGAGTAAATAATCACGGACACCACTGCATTCTATCTGTAATAGAATTCATCAATAGAGCACACTACACTGCAGCGCATTCTAACGGAGACGCGAAGCACTATCTGTAAATTAGTTCCCTGCGCTGTGGAGACTGGCTACCTAAATGCTCGTTCAGTCGCCAGCCGCTAGGATAAGGATCTAGGTGCGCGCTTGTTATGCAACAGAACGTCACTCGCTCGGCCGTGCCCATGCTTGCTTACCTAAAAATCGCACCGTGGCCAAAGTTTTCCACTAATTTTAAAAATTTTTTTTTGTTTCTCGACAGATGGTGTAAGCTTTTCTACGGAGAAATAAGTATATACTGCTGCCAGTGCTAGTATTTTTACAGACTTAGATTATAATTAATTTTCCAAATTACCAAAGTTACTTAGTTATTTGACACATTTTTTTGTTGGTATTTGAAGGTTCCTGAAAATTATTTAGTTAAATCTGTGTTTTCTTTATTCCCGTGTTCGTAAATTGGGGCTCTACTGTACAGTTATTACAGCAATTTAAAACAGCAAGTAAATAGTTTTATTATCTTTTCTTTACTAACATGTATGTCTTTATATCTTAAAAATTCCTGTGTGTGTGCTGTAATTACGTAATTTTAATAGGATACTAAAAATTTCTGTTAAGCCTTTAGTATAAATGGTAATTTATTTAAATTTTAACATACAGTTAAAATTTCAGTAGCAATTATTTGGTCGCTAACGCGAGTCCTGTACTTTCGTAATATAATGCCCGTTGTATTTTTCACAGTTAATTTATTTTCAATAGTTCACGATAGTACAATTTTGCTGCCATATAGATGGTAGAGTAAACGCAGTTAGCCTCACACGATGCGGTGACCCAGTTACAGGAATTAGCAAATCAGCTTACATGGCCGCCAGCTCGAGCTGAGTGGTGATGCGAGACCACGTTGACAACTTAACTTACGTTACCGACCCATATGTTAGAAGAAATTTCCCATTCACTTTACTTCATTTCATGAATTCTTTCACTGTCACTTTCCCGAAAGGCAACTCGTACACTTGGAATGAGATTCGTTCTGTTAAACTTTAACTTTCTTCAATTGGTTTGACATAACTGGATGAAGGCTTTCAGTGTTAAGTCACTCATTTCAGAGGAATATTTTCTTCCTTTCTATTGTCAGCAAATTGCGCTTAGTGACATGCGATTTTGGTGTCTCTGGGAGGAGTGGTGTCCTGCCCTAGAGAGACCAACTTTATGCCCTAATGGTGCTGTGGCTAACTAGACCATAGGGACATCCATGGATGCATTGGGAGCCCTTGTCAATGTAGGGTGGTATGTGACATGTTTTTTATGTCCAGGGAGCCATTTCTTGAAATGATGCGAGATTATTCTATTGCGAATTTTCTCGGAATTTCGTAATGGATTCCATTTTGCTATTCTTGAGTGAAAATAACTTTGAAATGAAATTATTCCATGCATAAAAATCTCACACTCTCTTGGGGTCGTGAGATGAGATTCCGCAACGCCTTGAAGACGGCAGCCATGACACTTTTACCGTGTATTTCTACAACCTCACACTTTCAAACAGACAAAATAAAGCAATAAAGTACTGCAGAGTGCCCGTGCATATTTTAAAATTATGTTAATACTTTGCTTGTTCATTTTATAATACCCGATTGCAACAAATCATTAATTTTATCATGAAACATGCATTTAACGTTACATGTATGAATAGAACAATATTATAAGTATAATGAGAGTCATAGTATGTATGACACTAAAGCCTATTTGTAATGGCGCTTGGTTAAATGCTCTGTGCAGAGTATTTTTGAAAACAGGTTTGAGGTGCTTCACCTTCCTATCGGTTTTTTATATAGCAAATTCTTTACTCATTTGCAATTTTATCAACGAATTTAAATATTTTTTAATCGTTGTAACGTAATTATTCGAAGTTCCATACTATGTAGATCTACTGTGATTTTACTAACCCAAATTTTGTATAGAAAATTCCGCTCAAGAAATAACCAATAAACCAACTCTTAGTTATCTCTCTTTTTGTGGTGACTTAAATTTCAGTATCTAAAAGAAGTGTGCAATACAAAAACAATCTTAAGTAGTGTACCGGGAGTCGGCGACTCCGGTTCACCATGCTTGAAGATCTGTTAAATTTACATATCCTGGACTGGCAGCAAGGTTGCTTTGGAGGAACTTGGTGCTTGTGCCCTGTGCGCTTAATGGTTTGAACTTCCCGCCCGGACTTCGGCCGTGCTCGGCCGCCATCGAATGCGCTCGTGTTCGCTCTCCCCTCCTTCCCCCACTTCTCCCTCCCGTGCCCAGCTCAGACGCTCCCGTCTGCGAGACAATCAGTCTTCTCCCGGGCCCGACCGCGGGCGGTTGTGTTGAGCTTGCGACCGCGGTGCTACACCTGAGCCGTGTCATCGGTTAAGTTCCTTTTGTTTGAATTTACTGTTCATGTTTTTTCGTATTTTTTCAGTTAGGTTTGGTTAATTGTTTGTTTGCGTTTATGACACGTCGAGGGTGTGCTGTCGCGGCCGCGACTCCTGTACGACTAGGGATTTGTCCCTGTTTTTATTAATGGAATAAAGTGGTGCGCATGTGTCAGCCACAGCAGCTTAGTATTTCCCTCTTAATCTTGTATCGTAATTCTGTATCAACTTCTCAGTGGAGAAAACGTGTGTGAAATTGTTAAGCTTGTATGATACGTACGTCGTATAAATTATTTTGCCAAGATCTGTTTTACATGATTGG